>NDGM010650505.1:0-11110 GCA_002564305.1 Octomys mimax
TCTTCGGTTTTAGAGAACACGAACTCATTCAGGCCAGGCTGGGAATTTCACGTCCCTATATCACCCCCAGGGAATTAGAGCAGCTGGACGGATTGTCCAGTCCTCTGCACAGTGACCTGGACTTCATGGCATGGCCTTGGATCCTGAAGTGAATGCAGAAGTCAAACAGAGCTGGCAGGGGCTGCGGGAAAAGGGCTGCTCCACTAGGATCCACCCATGACCAGAATACCTCTGCCCGCTCCGCTGCCTGGCCCTCCCAGGGCTGGTGCCTGCCACTGTCTCCTGGACTCTCCAGGGAGTGCTGTTCTCAGCCCAGGTAGGATGCAGCCTCTGCCAAGATTGCAATTGCAAAGTGGAAGTCCCAAGTTTGGGCCGCAGGCTGGCTTGGCAGGGGAGTGCTCGGCTAGTGTGCAGAAAACCCTGTGCTCCATCCCCTGCAACCACACCACAAGACTCGGAGATGGGACAGAGCAAAAGTCCATAATACCGCTGCTTTCTCTTCCCTGGGTGGAGGAACTCTGAGGGGCTCAGGAACCGCTTCGGGTTCCTGGGATGTCTTGCCCCAGTTGCCCCTGGCAACCACCTGTTCCACGGCACAGGATCCCTTCTAGGCTTCCTCCTTCCCACACCTCTAACAGGGACAGCCTCCCTCCAGAGCAGCTCACCTCTACTACCTGTCTCGGGTCTACTGGGGGAACACCAGGCCAAGCCCTCCAGACCCCTTCTCTGGCCTACATCTTCTCTGTGCCTCTTGTCCCCTTGATTCCCTTTATCAGGAGAAAGAAGGTAAGTGTCTTATGGAGGCGACATAGCTAATTACTGGATCACAGGAAGTCACAGACGCAGGCACCAAATATTACGCAGCCAGCACCAGATCGCTGTCTTTCCATCGGTAGCGTGGGGCTCCGTAGCTATGGCTGCAGCCGCCCAGTCCTCTCTGATGAAATGTGCTATAAGTGCTAAGTAATAATAATACCATAAAATGCCTCAGTGCTCAAGCATGAGCTCTGGGCTCCAGATAAAATGCCAGACAGATAGATTACCAAGTGGAGGAAATGCTCCAAAAGCCGTCTCCCTACAGCTTCCAGGCCTAATAGATAGGTCCAATCAGCCCACTTCAATTATGACTCGGGGACTAATATCCAAGAGGCTGATTAAATTCCCTGCTCCAGAGCTGGTGTGACGTGCCTGTGCCTGCCGTGTAGAGATGGTGACTGCAGTGCAGGTGAGTACGGGAGGGTGAAGGTGCCTGCCTTCCGTCCAGTGGGTCCATGCGGGGATGGGCTGAGCCAGCCATCCTTGACTTGAGCCCAGCTTTCCCCCATACTGGCTGGGCTGCAGCAGGTCTGGCATCCTTTGCTGCCGTCCTTCGCTCCTGCCTCTCCTGGGCTATCTGGGAAAGAAGGAGGAAGCCCTGGAGTCCCTCGTAGGAAGTACCCGTCAAGATAAAATGCAAGATAAACCGCTATGGTTTGAACATGTGGTCCCAAGTCCATGTTGGTGTCTTAATCCTCAGATACCTTTGTCTGCTAATTGAATATGCAGATGAGGCCTTTCAGAGGTAATGGGGATGAACTGAGGTCAGGAAGGCATTTGTGGATTTTCAAGAAGAAGAAGAAGAAGAGAGGCCAAGCTGACCTGCCCTTGCTCAGTCCTCACATGCAATGCCCTGTGCCGTATTCTAGTGCAGCAGGAACATCCTCACCAGATGCCCATGGGATGCTGGCTTCACGCCCTTAGATGCCCCAGCCTCCAGAGCTGTGAGTCATTACATACTTCTAGTCTTTATAAATCACCCAGTTCCGGGTGTTTTGTTCTAGCCACAGAAAACTAAAACAAGACTGGATAAAGCCAAGGGAAACAAAAGAGACATATGATTTGTTTGTGGGGCTGGGGGAGGAGGGGTCTATGCCTTGTGAGAGAAGCCACTGCACCAACAACCTAAGGAGAAGGAGGCTCACCAGTTGCGAGGAAGGTGGAGGCACTGGCCCGCGGTGCTGGACAAGGGCCTGGAGGTGGCGGGGAGGTAGGCAGGAGGCAAGGAAATGCAGAGGAGCAGAGACCCTGGCTCCAAGGGAAGCTGCCTTCCACCAGAGGAGGGGAACACGGAGGGTAAGGTCTGCCTCCATCCCAGCTCCCCAGCTGCTGCCACTCTCTCCCATGGCGCCCCTAGAATGCCGCTGGCAACCACCTGTTAAACAGTTGCCCCAGCAGTGCTGAGAGGTGGAGGGCACCTCCTTCCAGAGCAGACACGCGCTGTGTGTCTCCAAGCCAGGGAATCACTTTCCGTATACAGCCACAGTTCATAAAAATATTTAATGTGGAGTGCACACTTAAACAAAGGAATAGAGTGGAAAAAGAGAAGGAAGGAGGAAGACAAGAAACAGGGAGACAGAGAAGAAGAGGAGAGAAAGAGGAGGGGTATCAAAAACAGCAGACACTGAGATTTCTACTGCAGAAAAAACGCAAGGAAACACTTGAATCTTTCTCAGTCCTTCAGAGGACAGACTGTGGTTGCTGCTGAACACGTGTTTCTAAGAAAGTAAAGTCACATCCAGGCCTCACAGCCAGAAATCCTTGACTGCTTCTGATCCTTTGTGGATCCTGAGGGGCAGGGCTGGAGGCGGGGATAGAGGTGGTGTGGTTAGCGGACATTAACTTCTTGCAGCTTCCGGATCCCAGGTACAATGAAGCCCAGGGGTTTATCACCGTGTTCAGGATGAACACAGATGTGCTCTGGATGGAAACTGATCTGGGGGCCAGCGAGATAGCTCAGGGGACTAAAGCGCTCGCTGAGGCCAGCTTAGGCAAGCCCAGGGACCGCAGTTTGATCCCTGGCACCACATGCCGCGCCAGCCCCACCCCCAGGGCAGGCTGAGCTGGCAGGAGTCTGCACGTGATGGTGCACACACCTATAATCCCAGCACTGGGGAGGCTGAAAACAGGAAGATCGCTGTGAGTCCAAGCTGTGTAGTGAGACCCTGCAACAACCAAATACATTTTTCAAAAAAGAAAGAAACTGATGTGAAACCTTTGGGTCTCTCTTGGACCACAAAGCAGAGACAAGAACCAGGGCCTCCTTTGATAGGAGAGTGGGCCAGCATGAGGAGGTGGCAGTGGGGCCAGAGCCAGGGGAGAAGTGGAGGCTGTGAGCAGGCAAGGGCAGGAGCGGCTGTGCAGAGCAGGCAGCAAGGAAGCCGAGGCAGGGAGGGTGGGAAGCAACAGGGGCTCATTCTCAGAGCGGGCAGCAAGGCTTTTGTCTGAAAGATTCTTGCTTCTGTGGGCTCCAGAGGCTCTGCAAAAGTGAGGGGCCAAGGCCTCTGTGCAGGGGTGGGGAGGCCGGCCTGGGCCTGCCTTGGTACTATGATCACCGGATGAGTTTTCAGCTCCTGTAGGTTCTGCCAAATTCCACATCCCTCACTAATCCTCTTTCGGGTTTTCATTCTAATAAAAAGAGAAGGCAGACTGGCAACATGTGGCGCTTTTACGAGTCCTCAGGTCTCCCCCTCCTGGGACCTGTCTGATTTCAACATCCGCATGTGCCAGGCCTGGCTCCTTCCCCAGCTGCAGGAGCGAGCAGGCACCTCACTGGGGTGCTGGGCTGGACTGTGGATGAGTCTGCTAGTGCTGCTGAGACACGGTGGGACAACAGTGGTGGGCGTGGGGGGCAGTTTCAACAACAGAAATAGTTTCCACGGTCTTGGAGGCCAGAAGTCCGAGGCTGAGGCTGAGGCAGGTTGCCTTTCTCCTGTGGATGGCGGTTTCTCCTGTGGATGGTGGTTGCCTCCCCATTTGCTTGTGTGGCCGTCTCTCTCCGTGTCGGTTTCCTGATTTCTTCTCGTGTGGTTGCCAGCTGTACTGGATCACAGCCTGCCCCAGTGATCTGCACTTACTTAATGATCCCTTGAGGATGCTATCTCTGGCTGGAAATCACAGCATGTGCCTATAATCTCAGGACGCTGGCAGGAGGATCACAAGTTTGAGCGCAGCCTGGGCAACACAGTGAGACCTTGTCTCAAAATAAGAGGGGCGGAGAATGCAGCTCGGTGCAAAGGCCCCGGATTCGATCCCTAGCACTATTAGAATGGTAACATTTTAAAGTACTGAAGTTAGGGTTTCAACATTAGATATTTGTAGGGGGGATAGCAACTCAGCCCATTCCGGGGCACTCCAAGGAGATGCATGGGGGTGAAAGGCAAGACCAATTCGCCCACTTCAAATCCATGGGGTGTCTCTGCTTTGAGCCCCCATGTGCTGCTTTTACTTGCTATGCTTGTTTTTCTCTTCTCCTTCTGCCTGGCCAGGACCTTCTGTCTCTGTAACCCCAAACACCAGGCAGCCAGTGGGACAGAAGCTGTAGGGGGATCAGGCTGCTGTCACTAACATCTACCTTCTGCTTTCTCCCATCCTGGAGCTCTGGGGTAGTGGTGGAGGCAGGGACTTTGATGCACTTACGTGACAATGCCACATCCAGGGGACCTGTGGCCAGGCTGGGCTGGGCCAGAACTAGCAAGGTACAAAGGAAGGGAAGTGGAATCCAGATTCTGCCTCAGCCGGCCTTGCCGGGTCCCCCCTGGCTCCATCATTACCACCCACGCAGCCTGCTGAAGAAGGAGGGCAGGAAGCATTAGCAGCTCCATTTACAGAGCAGCAGAGGCCAGTGGGACCTGGTGACTTCCCAGTGCCACAGCTGAAGGTGGCAGGACATGGCATGGAACTTTTGGTGTGTCTGGTTAACTGGCTTCCTTCCCCCGTCACGTGGCCAGGTTGCCAAGGCAGGCTGAGGCTCCTGCTATTAGCAGATGTCAATGTCAGGCAGGAGATGAGGAATCAAGGATGTCAGGGTGGTTAGAGGGATGGGCACGAAGCAGAGGTCAGCAATGCACGCAAGCAGCCTCAAGTCAAGGCCCAGAGGCAATTTAATCAATACTCCATGGCAGGAGCACCTGGAGTGCACCTTGAGACTCAGCATGGAGAGATCCTGCCCCAACAGAGCTGAACCCACGCTTTCCAGACCTGGCGGAGAAGATGCAATCTGTGTTTGCTTCCCAGTCACCTTCAGAATGAGAGGACCCGGATGTGAGTCGCTGACATCTTAGACGCTTCTGTGGAGGAAGCTGCTTTCCTCAAGGGATCAGCCAAAGTCAGGGTGAAGGGCAGGAAACAAGGTCAGGATGCAAAGCCCAGTTACCCAGCCCTGGTCTGACCTGGCTGTTCGTTGTCTTTGGGAGCAAAACACTAATGAGGGGACTGGGAAGGAAGGTACAGCCGAAACGAGGGTGGATCTGGGCTGGGTGAGGCTTGCTCAGTTCTTCCTAAAGGACTTCATGGCATTGTGGCTGAGCTGGACCCGAGGGGAGGAGTGAGCCCTCTCTTGAGTATCTATCTATGTCCAGGGTAATGGTGATGACAAGCAGACAGAAGCCAGATTTCTAGGTTTGCAATGTGACCTCTTCCCAGGCACTTAAATTACCTGTGGCTCAGTTTTCTCTTGTGCAAAATCAAGACAAACACAATGTGTGGATATGCATAAAACACCTGTTCCAGATGAGGTCTTGGGCCCATCTGCTCTGAGCGTGTGCAGCAGATGGGCGTCGTTGCCATCTCCTGCAGCTGACCCAGTGAAGATCTTGCTCATGCAGTGACTGGCTTTGCTTCAGGAACCCTACAGTAAAGCTACTTGGGTGGAACCTGAGACTCAGAGCCTGAGGCTGCACCCCAGGGGGAGAGGGCAGAGAAGTGTGAGGGGGGTTGACAGGGGGCCTCACCCTGCATCCTGACAGGATTAGCATCTGGGAAATGGTGATGGGTTCTGCTTTGTATCCACATCTGACCAGGTGAAGTCCATGGTGGTGGCCACAGACACGGCACTGAGTGCTTGTGGCAGGTTTTCTTAGCTCTCTGAGTTACTCCTGGGTGTCCCTGATTCCTCATGAATTAGACGGAGGCCAAAGAGTGAGCCAGGAAGCTGGGCTGACTCCTGAAGCGAGTCCCCAAAGTGAAATCCAGCGTCTCAAAATCAAACTGCAATACCTAGGTCCACGTAGGGTGGCCCTCACCCACCTCCTTGCATAATTCTCATTGCATTTCAAATGACAAAGACAATTGAATGTCAGAGATGGTTTGAATCTGCAATCAAGGGACTTTCATGGAATTCCCGGGGCGAGAGCGTCCAGGCCCAGAGAAGATTTCCCCAGTGGCAGCCCTTCGTTCCCAACATGCCCCTTGCTCCCCAGCCTGCCGCATTATTGAATCCAACATGGTTGTCTCCCAGGCCCGTAATGGAATTTTATCAGGGATCCCTGTAACTTGATTACTTATTTGCAGCCCTGTGCCGCTGGCGGCTCCAGATAAAGCATGCAGACTCTGTGCCTGGATGTCAGAAAGCGTGCCTGGTCGCCATCCGTCATCCTGTCAAGACATCACTCCAGACAGCCCGGCTTCAAGCCGAATCAGGTTGGGGATTTTCTGCCCAAGAATAACAAACAGCACCAAAGTGAGGCTGGGGCGCCTCTGCCGCGCCCTGTCCTTTATTACAGGTGACCAAGTTAAAAGATCCTCTTGTGGTCTCCTTTCCACCTCCCTAGGGTCTCAAGGGACCACACTCACCAACCTTCACCTGGTCTAAAGCCTCCAACTCTCACAGGGTGACTGTGCAGTCCCTTAGCGGACACCATACGCACACTGGAGTAGCAAAAATTATTTGCATGGAGACAACATGTAAAAATGCATACCTTTCCCTATCGGTCTTTATAGTCATCCTATAAGAGAGGTGTTGTTACTTGCTGATCAACAGTAAGCCAGGAGAGGCTCAGAGAGGTTAAGTGCCATTTCCCATGTCACACAGAAAGGGGGAGTTGGGACTTGCACCCCATTTTTGAGTCCAAGCCATGTGCCTTTTCTACTGGTGTTGCGACTCTTCCTCAGATTCTTCTCTCTTCTGCCAGGTCCTTCTTTGCTGTCTGTCTTTTCATACCTATGCCCAAACATAGGCTAAGGCGTTGTCTGTCTCACGGCTGCCCTGGCTTGTCTGTAGAGGGACACTGAACCTCACCAATCTTCCCTCACCTCCTCCAAATCACAGCTAGCTGGGGTTGTGAGTCAAGGTTTTTGGGAGCAAACAGTGATGCAGGCCCTACTTTGACTTGATAGATGAAGCAGCCCAAACCAGCCTGGTCCCCTCCTTGTGAGAGTGCTGGGAACCTGCTCTCCAACACCCTTCAGCCCCATGTACCCATCACCCTCAATCAAGAAGCAGGGCTGGCTCTACAATCCAGCACCCCAGGAAGCTGCTCCCCAGTCCATTTGAAAATAGTTTGAATTCTTTGGATGGAGTGACAGATCAACTGAGGCTCTACCCTTTCCTACTGCGGTGACATAGCTATGTTTCCAAGCCCATGGAGACCCCAAAATGAAGACAAAGGTGGGCACTGGGGTGGGGAGCTAAGCTCCATTCACTGTCAGAAGGAATCTAGCTTAGGAGAGAAAGAGTGACAGACATGTCTCTACTTTCATCCTCAGACCTATCGGAGCCACAGGGAAAACAGGAGACAGAATAACATTGCCAGAAAGACGTGTCGGGGGTAGATCTCAGATGTCCTCCAAAAGTCTCCGGTGTCCAGAGGTGGCCTTTGGAAGGCATCTGGATCTTGTGGGTCTTATACTCATCAGTGGATTATCCATTGAAGACTGTGTGGTTTAGTGTGTCATCAGGAGGTGGGGCCTGCCTGGAGATGTGTCACAGGGGACCCACTTTAGGAGGGTCCATCTCCCTCCTCTGTGAGCTGAAACCCCAAAGCCATGATCCCAATCCAACCTCTCCTCTTTTGAGGTTTGGATGTTGGGCATTTTTTGTCCCAAGGATAGAAAAGTGACTAACCCACCACGCCTCAGTTCCTAGGACCTGTGAGGGTCACTTTACATGGTGAAGTAAGAGCAAGGACTCTGCAGATGTGGCTATGTGAGGGTTCTTATCCTTGATTATCTGGGTGGACCCCAAATGCAGTCATGGAGAGAAGCAGAGCAAAGCCGACTTCAGTGGGTCCGCAGAGGCAGAGCCTGCCGCAGTGACAGCTGCCTGGAGCTGTGACAGCTGCCTGGGAGAGGCCAAGGACAGACTTCCTATTCACCTCAGATGAGCAGCCCATACCTCGGCTCTGAGCACTAGAACTCATCTGGGATTTCTGCCTTCAGGACTATGAAGAAATTCATTTCTAGTCTATGCTACCCCATGCGTGATGACTTGTTACAGCAGCCATGGAAAATTCATACCTGGGACCAGGGCTTCCACAGTGACAGTCACTGCTGGGGTTCAGGGCTGCAGAAGCCAAGGCCCCTCAGAGGAGTAAGAGTTCTTCTAGGAGGAGGCATGGCTGCCAAACAGTGGAGCGTCCATGCATTTCTTTCCAGTTCGAGCATGGCTGTGCCCCACCTCTTTTACCGCTCACTCCCCTCTACCCTCTTCTCTCCACCAATGCTGTCCACCTCCCAAAGGCCACTGGCCCTGTTATTATCCTGATATTTATGTTCTCTGTTCTCTCCTCATGTTTCCATATAGTCTATATCTGTAGTCTATCCTAGGAGACCCAGGCTTGAAATAGAGGACAAGACTGTATAGATGAAATGTGACCTGTGATGGCTGTCCGCTCGCTGTCCCCCAGCCTCCTCTTCTGTGGGCAGGAGCATGTGGCCGCTATACCTCTGAGGACTCCATTACCACTTAAGAGCAGGGGCCTGGACGGTTGTGACCACTTCCCTTCCCCTAAGCACACACACTCACCCTCAAAGATGAAGAGCACTTCTTAAAGACCATGTGCATGTGGGGTGGAGCAGAGGTGCCTGGAGGAGGAGAGAGAAGCAGGAATGAGAGGCAGTAGATAGAGCCCTTCAGCTGGAGCAGGCATGGAGCCATCTGGGGATGCAGGTGGCTTGCAGGGAAGAAGCGAGTAAAGAGAGTGAGTCCGAGAGTGAGTCCGAAAGACGTTGTAGCAACTTTTGAGGCATTGAACTGAACTATAGATGGGGAGAAAGAAGGGGAGAGGGTCTGAGTTCCTAGGAACAGAGTCAAGAGAGGAAAGGTCTGGTGTCCTTTTAGGAAGGCTAGATGAATGTTGTTTCAGGACAAAGGCGGAGATTAGAGTGATGCAGCTATAAGCTGAGAATGCCAAGTGTTGCCAGAGCCACTAGCAGCGAACAAGGAACAAGGCGAGATTCAGAGCCAGAGCCCTCAGAGGCAGCGCAGACCTGCAGCCCTTCAGTTCTGGACTTCATTCTCCAGAGCTGTGAGAAAATCTCCCGTTCTCAGTTATCCAGATTGCGGGGTTTTGCAGTGGCACCCCAAGAAGACTAGTCCAGTGGGCTCAGTGCGGGCCGTGTGGGACTGCGGCCTGTGGTACACACAGCTGAGAACTCCCTAGGGAGTGCGGCTGTAGGTGCTTGTAGTTTAGAGAGGAGCAAAAAGTGGAGGGAAGGTGCATCCATGTACACGTGGTAGTGCAGAGGAGGAGCACATCTAAGCCTGTTGGAGTGAGAGTGGAGTGTAAGGAAAGCGTAGGGCTCAAAGCTAACCCCGAAAGTTATGACAAGACAACTCCCAAAAGACATGTGGATGAATGAGGGAGGGAAGGAAGGAAGGAAGGAAGGAAACTGGAAGAGAACAGTGTCTTGGCACCTATGGTAAGGAGAAATAAAATGCAACAAAGCACCTTGAATCATCAGACTAGCCCTTCTAGGTTCTGAGATCTGCCGGAAATGCATGCCGCATGGACAAGGGCTCATGAAGCTCAGATATAAATAAGTAAAGTGAAATGAGCCTGTAGAATTAATTAAGCATCTGCATGCAAAGGAGTTGTAAGGCACGTCTGCATCCGGGGCCTCAGAATGCAAGCACCATGTGTGATTAATTAGCAAATGAATTGCACAGCCTAAGACTGCCCAGAGTTCAGAGGACAGAGCCCTGGGGGCTGCCATTCTGAGGAAGGGAGGCACTAAGAGGGAAGCTCTGACCTGGGATCTGGAGAAAGAGGGGTAGAATTGTTCAGGGAACAATGTGGGAAATAATTGGGCAGGTTCTGCAGGCGGAAAGAAATAAACGGAGCTTGAGGCCTGGCTGGACAGAGAGGCTCAGAGCAGGCAGTGGGAGAGGTAGAAAGGGACACCTAGGACCCACAGAGCAGGCAGCAAGAGAGGTAGAAAGGACACCCAGGACCCACGTGGGGGAGGGAGAGAAGGAGAGAAGCAGGACTCAGGATCAAGCTGTGGCTGTCACTGGAAAGGGAGGTGAGGGGCAATATGCAAATGTACGTGCTGGCCTCAGGAATGCGAAGAGGCCAGTGAGTGGGGGGAAATCTCCCAGGAAGAAAGGATGGAGGAGAAGACAGGTGTGAGGATGGAGGAGTAGGAGCGGTCAGCTGAGGTATCCTTGCCACGGGAGAGCTCAGAGCTTGGGGCAGAGTGCCCTGGACCACCCCACTTGCCCACACAGGAATACGTGGGCTGTTTGCTCTTCTTTATTTACTTCTTGGTGTTTGCCCTAGCACAGGACCAGCAGGCCTGGGACCTGGAACTCTGCTTACTTGCAGCACCCAAACAAGTTTTGGGAGTAACTTCAGCTTCCCAGGGCACCTCCTGAAGGAACTGAAGGGTCCTCTCCCACCCCCTCCAGGAGGCCCTCAGCAAAGCGGTCTCCCCTCACAGCCCGTGGAGCACAGGCCTCCTGCTCTTATCGCCGGCAGCACCTTCTGCAATAAGCCCACCGATGCAGGAACGGGAAAGAAAACCTCTCCCCATTTCCTCTCCCAGCTCAGTGCTGTATCTTGCCTGTAGCTCTATTTTGCAATCTCTCCTGTGGTGCGTTTTAATATTCATAGCTGCGTGGACAGAATGCGGAGTGTGAGAGTTTGTCAGCCTTAGGAGCTGGGGCCTGGGAGAGCTGTCACCTACCTGAGGCCTGTGAATCTACAGGGGCTGTCCCCAGAGTGTTCCCAGGCCACCTTACCTGACAGTGTTCCCTAGTGGCCGTCCATCTGATCACCTCTGTTCGCACCTAAGCTTCACCTTTAGACTGTGGTGCCCTTCCGCTCCCTGCATCTGCACCAGCCCAACCCTCATC
>NDGM010650517.1:0-10153 GCA_002564305.1 Octomys mimax
GAAAACAGAAATCTGGCCATAGTTTGAGGGCCACTGAGGTTCACTGCTACAAGTGACCGCACGTTCTGCAGCCCACAAGGCAGATGGGTACAGCAGACGCAACGCGCATTGCGCAGGGCCCGTGTGCTCCATACCACATTCCCTGGGAGGGGCTCCCAAGAGGGGAGGGGCCAACCCAGCTACGGGCGGAGCAGGGGCAGCCTAGGGCCTGGCACCCTGTGTGACACCTTGGGGCCACAGATTGTATTTCAAGTATGAAAAACGTTCGCTGACTTGTGTGGCCTCAGTATCCACTGTCTGGCTCTCTGCAGATTCAGCAAAGACAATCAAAGGAGGGGAAGGCTCCCACAGACAAGCACAGTCCTCAGGTTCAGCACTGGAGATCTAAGGAAGGCCCAGCTCCACCCAGGGAGCCAAAGCTGCCAACCTGAGTCAATTCCTGGGGAAAACTGCAAACTGCCCTTGTGGAGCCACAGTGCATTTTGTGTGCTTGGGATAGAAAGCATCTGGGTGGCGAGAGCTCATGCTGGAAAGTCGGGCCACCTGTGGGGTCCTTGTGAAGGGGTGAGCCTGGTGCTTAGGGTGTCTGGACTTTGGTTAAGTACTGTGCAGCCTCTCTGGTCCTCTGGTCCAGGAGACAGAAGCATGCGGACAGCGCAACTCACACAAGTACCTCAGCGCCTCTGAGCCTTGTGTTTCCCCACTTGTAAAATTGAGCATCATATCTACCTCTACTCAAAAAATTTTGCAGATTGTATATAAATCATATATGTATACATATGTATATGAGTATGCATGTGTTTGCCTATTTACATGTACTTTTATGTTCACAGTCTATAGCATATCTCATATCTATATGCATACATATATACATGTGTATATTGTGCACATAGTGCTAACAGACAATGTCTATACGTGTAATGTATGGACATGTGCTTACTGCTTACAGACACATATTACATGCATGTGCGCACCCAAAGCTGTGAGATGTCGTGGGTACTGAGCCAGTGATTGGTGGGTGGTGACCATTCATCTGGGGTGCCCCACCTCCAAGATGCAGGGGCAGGGGCTTGTCATTGAGCGTAGGTTTGGGGTGGCCCTTAGGACACAAATGTTTGAGAACATTAAGGACTGCATGAAAGGGGAAAATTTAAGGTTGAAGTAAGTCTAAAAGGAAGCCATAAATCTCGAGTAGATTTGTTAAATGAGAATGGATCGCAGCGCTGTGGCCAGAGGGAAATTTAGGAGCTAGTGCAGCAATTATAGCCCTCCCAGAGTTATAGGGCACACCAGAGAGTTTTAACCACTGCCCTGTAGCGGGAAGAGTAATTCACTAGGCTGAGCTGTACATCTAAAGAGAAGCCCTGCTTCGGCAGCTTTTTCTTCCAAATTAAAAAGCAATTTGCATCCTTAAATCACAAACTGCTCAGCTGTCCTGCTACCACTATGCAAATCTTATTCTATAGGCAGATAGATTGAGACAGCAGTAAAAAGAAAATCACTGTTCCATACATTTAAGATGTGAAAGGTGTGCTCCTTTCTGCCTTGGGCAGGGAAAGCGCACACCCCAGCCCACACAGCTCGAGGAGCCCACACTGCGCCTGCCTCCTACGCCCCTGGTCCAACATCTGCAGAGCACGTGCTGTGTGCGAGACAAAGGCGTGAGCCCTTTAGAGTCATGAGTGCAAGGCAGGAAGCAAAGAGCTCAGGAAGTCCCTAGAGCTCCAGCTGAATCCCAAAGAAAACCTAGGTGACATTAAAATGAAACGCGAAGAATTAATCACTGCTGAGCACCTGTCATGCATCAGGGGCTTTCAAGAGGTGGCAGTTCTTACTAAAGAAAGGGCTGGACATATCATTGTCTCTATTTTACTAATGGGGGATGTTGAGCATTAGTGAGGTGAGAATTCTTCGAGGTTAAGCCAGAAGCCCTACCCACCTAGCTGTCTTAGTTACTTACTCTCCTCATTGCTGGGACCAAATACCTCGCAACGGAAAGGAAGAGGGGTTATTTGGGCTCAAGTTTCAGTTCCTCCAGGGCTGGCTCCAAGGCAGGATGGTGTGACTCAAGAGCAAGGCAAAGGAGAGCTGCTCCTAGCACAGGCAGGCAGGAAGCAGAGTGAGGGGAGGAGCCAGAGGAGGTGGAGCTTTCTGGGCCATGACCCAACGATCTCCCTCTTCCGAAGAGATCCCACCTCCCTGTGACACCCCCCCAAGGTGCCCAGAAGCCTACTTTCCCAATCCCTTGGGGGGCTTACGAGCTAATCAAGCTGACAGTCAAGGAGTCCCTTTGACTATGATACTCCACACACACTCGCACCCTTCACTTGCAGCTCTGGCTTGCCTGGCTTGGGTTTGGTTCATCCGTTCTGGGTTCCATGCTCACCCTCTGGCCTCCTCACAGTGCTACTGTAGCCAGCAAGCTGGGTGCACCTGGGACAGAAAAGATGAGTTTTCCTAAGGAGTGAGTGGGTGGGGTAGAGATGAGGGGCTTATGGGAAGAGAGGAGAGGAGAGCAGGTCTCACAGAAACCATAATCATCATTACTGGCCCAAAGATACCTGGCCACAAAGCAGTAGCGCTCAAGTCAGAACCTAGAGCAGGCTATGGGGTGAACTCCCCCTGTCACAGAGTGAAGAAGAGCCAGAGTTGCTTCCATGGACACTGAGATATGGGTTGGGTTAACATGATACTTTTTAAACATGTGCTCCAGTGACCAGCATGGAATCCCTGGAGACACACTGTGATGCTCAGACCAACCTAGGCCCAGGGAGGCTGCTTCTCTGGGATGAGCTGCAGGAATCAGGTGATGGGTGAGAGTGTGCATGGGGTGTGACAGTCCTGGAGGGCAGAGACAGATGGCAACAGTCCAGGCATTAAGTGGCTGGGATACAGATCGCCCACACCTTTCACTACATGCCAAGCACTGAGTTAGGTCCCACTAGTATGGTATGAGCCTCGACTTCAAAGTGCTTAGGAGGGCAGGGAGTACTGGCTCTTACTTTCAAAACTTCCCAGAGCCCAGTCACACATTACTCACAGATCAAAGTCTCAGTTATTAAGAACCAATGTGTAGGGTCCGGGGAGATAGCTCAGTAGAATAAGTGTTTGCCTGTCAAGCGCAGGGTCCTGAGTTCAATCCCTGATACCACAAAAAACAAAACAAAACAAACAAACAGAAAAAAACCCCTATGAGTGAATGAATGGATGACATGTGTAGAATAGCGAAGTTTCATTTACTAATTGTACACCATGAGCATACTATAAAGAATTTAATTAAAGGCTCAGAAATCAGGGGAAAGAGCGCTTGTTCTATGACACTGGGTAGGTGAATTTTCTGCTGGTTGAGATGATGGTTTCAGGTGTACGAGCGGTAAGGGTCATCTGGGGTCATCTAGGCTCTGCTGAGTGAGTATCTCCTAAGACTACAGGATCCTGAGACACAAGGAGGTACACGTGTCCCAGCTGTTACCTGGGTTGTTTGTGGTGGTTGACACATTGTGTCCAATTGAGATGTCAAAGGCTTGGCTGGGTCTGCTTGGGATTCCATGCCCTCGGACTTGGGGGTCCCCACCCTAGGGTGGGGAGGTCCCACTCTAGAGTGACTCAGCACAAGGAGGGTACATAAAGGAGCTGAAAAAGGCTTCTGCGCCCCCACTTCCTTGGAGGAGTTCCCATCTTCACAGCAGCCACCACAACTTTCTCGGGGGAGTGCCCTCGTCTTCGCAGTTGGCATGGAAGGAAGAGAGAGGCTTGACAGATGCCGCTGCTCCTCCTCTGCTCTTCGTTGTTTTCTGCCACCATGAACTGCTGTCATCTGCCTTCGAGACAGCCGAGTATGGACTGAACCCTCCAGTAACTGAGAGCTAAATAAACCTTTCCTTCCTTCATTTTGAGTGCGGGGTATTTGTCCCAGCAACAAGTGAAAGGTAACCGAGACAGTGTGGGGCTAGCTTGCCAACAGAACCCATCTTTTAGGTGAAATTGCCTGTCTAGAGTGAGGTTTTATTCCCCCCTCTTGTCATGGGCAGCCTACAGCTAACGAAAGGTACAAGAGACAGCTTTGAAAGCCCAACACATTGCCTCACCTTCTTGTCCAAGAGAAGCGGGACTGAGCAGGCTCTGGAGGAGCCGCAAGGAGCCCTGGTGGGGTCACTTACTCTCAAGTCCACTCTGGGCAGGCAGGCACCACGTAAGGGGTCCTGGAGCAAAGCTGGTACACGGTAAGGCTGATGGCCCTGGTGGCTGGGCCCAAAGGACAGCCATTCTGCCCTCTGACCGGGCCTCCCAGCCTGGAAAGAAAAGCTTCTCCACGGCTCCCTCGGCACTCCCAACACTGCACACTCACTCTCATCTGTCAGTCGGCCTGTCCCTGGCTCTTCTTGAGCACAGAGGCCTGCGAGACTTGGGTAAGGGGGCAGGAGCACTAGAAATTGTGAGCTGTCTGACTACGTCCGTAACTGGCAACTCCTCTGAGCACCCACAGTGCCCTGCCCATTCTGGGCTCAGCTTTGCCTCCCAGCCTTTAGGTCTCCTGAAGGGAGATGATGCTAGTTCCTTATCCAGTGCTGCCCTGGCCTGCGCCTCCCACGTAAGGACACAGCCTAGCAGCTCTCTGTGCCCCATGAGCGGATGCATGTCTGTGGAGACCCACCCGGGCACTGCCCCGGCCGGGAGCTGCAGAGTTTCTGCAGAATGAAGTTCTCCCTCTAGGAGCTAGAGGCCCTTTTGAGACACAAGTCTGCGCACAGCAAAGATACCAGAGAGCGGCACTGAGCTGTTGGTCTGCAGGCGGCAG
The DNA here is from genome assembly GCA_002564305.1 of Octomys mimax. NCBI lineage: Eukaryota > Metazoa > Chordata > Mammalia > Rodentia > Octodontidae > Octomys > Octomys mimax. The sequence goes on from NDGM010650517.1 coordinate 4,799, forward strand.
GAGGTCTTAGAGGCTGAGGGCTGGAGCCCCCGGCCTGGAGGGGGATGGAGAGGCGATGCTAATGGAAGGGAGGAGAAATTCCCTGGAAGGTGGGTGGCCTTTAGGGCTGGGGGAGCAGCAGAAGTAGGGTGGCCTGGCGACATGCTGTGCCCCACAGCCATGCGCTGTGCTCAGGCTGCTTGTTTTGCCCTGGTGCCGTAAGTGCTGGCACCTGGAAGCCTCTGTTCATGCGTCTCCCTCCCCTCCTGACTCTGAAAAAGGCCCCTCACCTCCGCAGCCCACAGTGCAGGGAGCAGATCATTCCTGGGTCACCCCAGCTCTCTGCTCTGGCCATCTGTCACCTAAATTCACATGGCTCCCTGCCTCGGCTGCCCTGCAGTGCAGGGTGCATCTCATCTGCTCGTCTCTGACCGGTCCCCACCTGCCAGGCATGCAGCAGGTGCTCCATTAAGTGCTGATTGGGTCAAACTGAGCTGCTGGCCAAACCCAGCCCAGAGACACCCCCTCCAGGAGTGGGACTTTCTGTCCCATGCTTGTCCTTTCTCCTGGTGGCCCCAGGTGCCACTCAAGCCCTCCAGCTCTCTTCAGGCCCAGCTCCTGGGGGGCCTTTCAGGAATGGCAAAGGCCAGTCTTCAGGGGCAGGCCTGGCTCTGCCATACTCCTGCGCCACTCCTTTGTGCTATTGGCCTCAGGCTCCTGAATGTTGGGTGGTCATAAAGAAACCTCAGGAGACTTCCTGTGATGCTCATGTACCCCCTTCCTGGGGCTGGAGTTGGTGCTAAGCAACCACTTCTCTCTGCAAGGCCTGGCTCCTGTGCACTGTCACTGTCCTACACCCACAGTCCCTATCCCCTTCCAACCTGGGTCCCACCCATCCAGTCTTCCTCCAACCTTGATTTCTCCCACTGGCCTAATGTCACCTTCCAGACTGGCTAGGGTAGCTTGCTGTACTGGCAGATTAAAGCCTGCAGGGAGCACAGGTGGGAGCAGGGACTTGGGGTGTTGGGACCGCAGGAAGGAAAATAGAAGAGCTTCGAGCACCTTGCCCGTCCTAGTTCATGGGCTGTATGTGCTGAGGCTGGAGGCGAGGGCTGCTGGCCATGTGGGGATGCAGCAGGACGAGGGCAGGGAAATGTGGCAGCAGCTATACCGGGTCGGGGTCCAACCTTGCTTTGGCCAACCTGCTCAGCCCTGTGACGTCAGGCCAGTTCCTTTGCTTTTCTTATTTTCCCACTTGATAGAAGGTGATAGGAAGAAGAAACACAATAACCCTGACACTGTGCTTAGTGTGGCTCAGGGAACATCCTGGCATTGGATGAATTATATACATGCTGCATATATGTTTTTATAGCTTAAACAAGGGCAAAGACCCGAGCAGTCCTTACAGTGTAGGAGACACTAGGAGCACACTTGATTAAAGCTGTGTTATCAGATCCAAGCAGGACATGACTTATTAATGAAGATTTAGAATAACTTCCATGTTTGTTTACGCTTGGTCGGGCACTGTGTCTCTCGATTGGGCCCACACCCATCCCTTTGGGCCCCTCACTGTCACGTGCATGTTCCTGGCTCATTTCAGCTAAGAGGCGACAGTACCAAGTCAACTCACCCTGGCTTTCCAGAACCCGCTTGTATTGAAGCCCGCCTTTGTGACCGATGGTCCTCTCATGCTATTTGCCTGATGCTGGCGGCCTCGTTACTCACAAAGCTGCCGCCCACAAGTCCTGACTTCAACAACCATTGTGCTTTGTACTGACAGGCACATGCTCAAGACTTGCCCTCAAGAATGCAGGGAAGTGTGACTAATAATCTCTTTTCTTGTCCAGATAAATTTATCATTTGGAACTTCGTAATGTAATACATCTTCCATCCACATCTCCTTCTCAGCAGACTGTCGTCCCTGCAGCCCTAGGACCAGATGGCTCCAGTGTGGCTGTCATCCTGCCATCGCCACTCCACCACAAGGCAAGGGGCGTGGGGGTCAAGAAGGCCCCCACCCCATCATCATGTCTTAGGACAGGAGCAGAACTTGCCAGAGGGAAAGGAACTTGGGCACAGACAACTCTCCCAGCACAAGAGTTGGTGTCAGAGGGGCCTTAGAAAGTTTCAGAGTTAGTGCTCTGGAAGTGACCTAGGCAGAACCTGATCTGGGCTGTGGCTGCCCTGCCTGGACAGAACTGGTCCAGGTACTCAGGGGGTCTTGAAGTTTCAAGTAAGTTCACCCAAGTGTCCCCTGAGACCCAGAGCCAGAGAAGGGGCTCCCTGGCTGGGCCTAGGGAGTTACTTTCTAAGGTAGTGCTGATAGGTTTTAAATGTTTTCTTAACAATATACTGAATCGTTTAAAATTTCTCCACCCTGCCTGGCATTTGGCCTCACTGCTGCGGGTCAGGCTGGGCTGGGCTACAGTTGGGCCCGTGGGCTGGGTGTAGGCGGTGATGGGCAGCTTATTGGGGAGCCCAGGGCTTGTGGAGGACGGCTCCACCATCTGGAGGGGGGGCTCCCAGGGCATTACTTCGCCCTGGGCATTACTTCGCCCAGATGTTCCAATCTGGTAGTATACAAGAGTGAAGTGAAGGTGGTCCAAACCCATGCAGGCCTGCCAATCCTGGAGCCCTCCAGGTGTAGGGGATACATTAAAAAGAAGGAAAAAGAATAGCAAGGATTTAGGAGCCAATAGACCTGAGTCCAAATCCTAATTCCTCTACTTTAGAGCTGTGTGGCTTTGAACAAGTTAATTAACCTCTTGGAGACTCTGTTTCCTCCTCTGAGCCCACACACGTGTGCCTCACAGGACTGTCCTGAGCTCCGGAATGGTGATGGTGGACTCGGAGGTTGGTAGGAAGCTTCTGCTCCTTATGACCTGTGTGGCCTCGAGAGTTACGTAGCCTTTCAGAACGCCTATCTCCCCAGTGTATAAATGGGCAGAACAGCACTACTTCCCAGGGCTGTGAAGACAGAGTAGGATTAAGTATTTTAAATACCTAACATGGGAACTGAGCAAATCTTAAAAATAAAGATTGTTTGCTTGGCCAGGAGTGGCTCATGCTGACCCCCACCCAGCTTTTTGCTGTCTCCAGCATCACTCTCCGGTGCCCCTGCCCTGACAACACGCGCCTCATCAATCCTCCTCTCCCCTAACTGCTCCTGTCATATTAATCTTCTTGTTCTTTCTTATCTCCGAGCTGCTGTTCCTGTCAGGTGTGTCTGAATGATTCCCCCTCGCTCTTCTGCCAAACCAGGACGAGCACCTCATTCATGCCTTTGTCAAATTAAAATTTCTTCCGTGGCAGAAAAACACCATCCGGGAAGCAAAGGACAAACCAAGGGAATGTTTTTACATATTCATAGTCATGCCATAGGAAGAGCTCCTACACATTAATGAAAAAGAACAATAATTAATTGTTAAAAAGCAGAGGATGAGCACAGGTAGGCAGGGTACCACGGGGACCTGCGAGTGGCCAAGAAACATGAAAAGGGGCTCAGGCTGGCTCCTCATTAAAGAGGCGCACCTAGACGATGAGGTGCCACTTTTCACAGGGATGTTGGCTAAACGGTGATGACAACATACACAGTGGGCAAGGGAAGCAGGAGGGAGACAAAGTTATGTTCTCTCACAGGAATGTGCGTCTGGTCACGTGATGGCCGAGAATATCGGCCAATGCTGTCCATGTGCGTCCCTCCGGAGGGGGCAATGTCGCCACAAGGAACTCCATCAGGGTTGTAATACACATGCAGCTCTGTCATGCAACAGGTCTGTGGTAAATGGCCACTGTGTGGCACCCACTGTCCCTGGTATTGGGACATGGCAAGAGCTACACCATTACCATTACACCTGTACTACTTTTCTGTTGCTGCAAATTGCCACAAAGCACAAGCCCAGAGACTTAAAACGACCCAAATTTATTATTTGACAGTTCTGGAGGTCGCATCCTGAAGCAGCTGTCGTGGGCTGAGCGCTTCCTGAGGCTCTCAGGAGGGTTCCACTTCCTCACGTCTTCCACCTCCAGAGGCTGCTGCCCCACGAGCTCGTGGGTGGCAGCCTCACGGTTTCTCTGCCCCCACCCCTCTGCAGGACCTGCGGTTACACCAGACCAACTCAGATGGCCTGGGGTCATCTACCCACCTGGAGATCTCTCTTCAGAGCACATCTCCAAAGCCCCCTTTGCCACAGGAGGCAACGTGTCGTGTCTGGGACTAGGCCACAGGTATCTTTGGGGTGCATTGTTCTTCCTACTATACCACCTTGTGGAGTTAACATTCCTATGCTATGGATATGAAAAGATACCTCCAGTGGCCCTGTGCATAACGGCAAAGAATCCAGAAGGCCTAAGTGTTCAATAGGGCTGGGTAATTGATACAGTGCCCCCGTCCTGTGGACTACCAGGCCCCCAAGGAGTGGAGCGAGGCTAGCACTGCACAGTTATAGGCTTCCAGCTCCGGGGGGCTCTGCTAAGTGGAAAAGCATGCTCAGTGAGATGGATCTGAAGACGAAATTATGTGAATGATAAGGACATGTGCCTTTCCATATACAGAATGCATTCGGGATGACACACAAGAAACTTAACCAAGACTGGGGACAAATCTAGGGCTTTGAGATGGACTTTTCTTAATGCATCCTGTCCTATTGCTGTCATCCGTGAGAATCATGTTCTCAGTACACAAACGTGGCACCCATGGTCTTCATGGTAACCCCATCATGGCCCAAGGCGCCCAAGGGCCAGAGCTGGTGGTTGTGCCCAGGCTGAAGCAGTGGCTGTCCCCAGGGTCTAAGAGCACTGCTTGAGAACTACAGGACCTGAAACCCTCAGGCAAGGTGGCCAGCAGATCCCAGAAGAAAGTTCTGAAGCGCAGTGAGCGATGCCAGGCATTCGCTTCCTAATTCAAGTGGCAGGAAGCCATTTGGGTTAGTGGCTAGCTAGCCAGCAGGCAGAGCTTGGAGCCCCTGGAGCTCCATTTCCTGGAGCCCCACCTTTTAAGGTCTGTGGTCTCACTTCAGAGTTTTAAGCACTTGCTAGGTGCCTACTCTCTGCCCAGTTCTGGGCTGGGAAGATGGACATGAAGTGAACTTTCAGAAAATGCTTCTGGCTGCAGGATCCAAATCAGATTTCAAGAAGCCAGAGCTGAGGACAGGACACACTGCAGGCTGGCTCAGGTGTGAGGAGACAGAGGTCTGGTGTAAGCCAGGGCCTTCGGGAATGAAAGGCCTGAGGATAATTTGAGAACAGAATTGGGAGGACTGGGTAGGGAGACTGAGGTCTCCAACTGTCTGTCTGTCTATGTCTGTCTGTCTGTCTGTCTGTCTGTCTCTCTGTCTATCTATCTATCTATCTATCTATCTATCTATCTATCTATCT
>NDGM010650626.1:0-13113 GCA_002564305.1 Octomys mimax
GGCTGGCATGTGGTGCTGGGGGATTGAACCGCGGTCCCTGTGCTCTGCTTAGCTTAGCTTGTTGTAAGTAGGTGCTTTAGACCACTGAGCCATCTCGCCAGCCCCTATAGCATAATTTTTTAATGTGCAGGAAATGACGACCGGTAAGTCCTGGTCAGGTCTCTTTCGTGATAATTCACATGGCTGCTGGGCATTACTCCCCACCAAAACAAATAAACAAACAAAAAAAGCAAAACAAAACAAACAAAAACTCTCGCTTAAGTAGGGGAGAAATGTAAAACCATTTTTACAACCATCCAAACCTTGGCAATAGCTCTGACATCTAAAGACTGTAACCCTTGTCCTTCACTCTCAGCGACAGCCACAATCCTCATCAGTGTAATGGACTGGTGCATTCAGAGCCTAAGGAGGCGGTCAGGTCAAGGACTCAAGCAACCCTCAGGCCTGGCAGGGTGGCCCAATCCTGTAATTCCAACACTTCAGAAACCAAGGCAGGAGAACCCTGAAAATCGAGGCCAGCTTGGGCTACGTAGTGGTCCAAGGCCAGCCTGGACGGCACAGCAAGACTCTGTCTCAAAAAAATAAAAGGGGCCGGGGAGATGGCTCAGTGGAATAAGCGCTTCCCTGGCAAGCGTAAGTGCCTGAGTTCAATCCCTGGTTCCACAAAATAAATAAATAAGTAAATAAATAAAATAAATAAAAATAAAAGATAAAAACTAGGCTTCAGTTACAGCTTGCAGGGGCTGCCTGTGTGGTAAAGCAGGCACCTTTCCACTGCGTGACGCCAGGGAGGGCAGACTGCTCCGAGGGAGACAGTCCTATGCAGGGACACAGACCCCCTCACCCCACCCACTTTCCTGAGCTGCCCACCCACCCTCAGCGTCCTGCATCCGGGGCCCTGTGCCCCAGGTGGCAACCCAGATCCCGAGTCACCCAGTACCCAGGCCCATCCACAGTGCCGCAGATGGCCAGGGACATCTGCCTCCTTCACTGGGTCCTCCTCATTCTGCTGCACACCTAGGGGTGCCCCCAGGGAGCCTCTACAGGGCTCTTTCCGGCAGCACCAGCCAGCACCCCAGGTGGCCTTATGGCCTGGGAGGTCAACATTCTCCCTAGCCTGTACTCTACTGTGACACACAGCGCCTCCTCCTGGACAAGCAGAACAGGAGAGAAGCCAAAAGGAGAAACGCCCATTCCCCAAGCCCGCTTCCACCCTGCACCCCGCCCCGAGGAGGGTCAGCTGGGCTCACAGCCGGGTAACCCTGAGCGACAGCTTAACCTCTCTGAGCCTCAGTTCGGCACAGAGTTCCACACTGGGGAAGCTGGGCCAAACCGGTTCTTCCAACCACATAAAGACAAACTGGACACAAAGGCCAGGGACATGGCCCCACACCTGCCTACACAGAGAGCGCCAGCAAGCTCAGTGCTGGCACAAACCTGGGGGACACGTCCATGACCCACATTGACACCCTGTCAGGGCTCAGTGTCAGCCTCACCTCCCTGCCCTGGCCTTCTGGGAGAGCCACAGGAGCCAAAGGGCAGCTCAGGCCCAGCCCTCAGGGTCTTCCCACTGGCCCTGTAGACACTCCAGGCGCCAGGCCCTAGACCCCACACCGCTCCCTCTGCATTTTGAGCCTGGGAAGTAGAGAGGTCAGATGGAGTCAGGGAAGCATTTGCCATCCACCACCACAGCACGTAGACATCCCCAAAGAGGTGAGCCTGGCGCTCAGGTGCCTGCCTGACCCTCACAGGCTAGTGCGTCCCATCCACACCTTCTGCCAAACTCCAGTCCTCGAGCTCCAAAAGCCAGGGCCTCTTACTCTATGCCATGGTGCCTTGACCCACCCCAAAACCCTCCCACCTCCACAGCATCGTGCTGTGGTATGGAGGGGTCCTGGGAGTGGTGGAGGGTGACAAGCTTCCTGGTGGCTGTGGGCTCCAACTTCAGCCCTGGAGAGCTGCCTGCGGCCATATCTGTACCTGGTCTGCTCTCGCCTACCCACAGAGCTAGCCTCCCCAGATGTGGCTGGCTGCATCCCCAGGGCCACTGGCAGCTGCTGCGGAGAGAAGAGCTGGGTGTGGGGAGGGCAGGAGGGAGGGCCACTGGGCTCCCTTGGGCCCAGAGGATTGGCCAGGCCGCGCCCACTTGGTTGCACCTGACTGGAAGGTGTCCAAAGCCACTGTGAGCTCAGCCACTGGCCTGAGCCCAGCCACTGCTAGCCGGGAGGCCCACACCATGAGGGGGCTGCCTCGGGGGCCACCAGAACCACCTTGGAGTCAGCGGTGAGGTGGGGAGGCCGCCGGCTGCACGGGGCACGATGGACAAGTTCCGGATGATCTTCCAGTTCCTACAGTCCAATCAGGAGTCCTTCATGAACGGCATCTGTGGCATCATGGCACTGGCCAGTGCCCAGATGTACTCGGCCTTCGACTTCAACTGTCCCTGCCTGCCGGGCTACAACGCGGCCTACAGCGTGGGCATCCTGCTGGCACCGCCGCTCGTGCTCTTCCTGCTCGGCCTGGTCCTGAACAACAACGTGTCCATGCTGGCCGAGGAGTGGAAGCGGCCCCTGGGCCGCCGGGCCAAGGACCCCGCCGTCCTGCGCTACATGTTCTGCTCCATGGCACAGCGGGCCCTCATTGCCCCCGTCGTCTGGGTGGCCGTCACCCTGCTGGATGGCAAGTGCTTCCTCTGTGCCTTCTGCACTGCTGTGCCCGTGGCTGCCCTGGGCAATGGCAGCCTGGTGCCCGCTCTGTCTGCCCCTGAGCTTGCCCGCCTGCTGGCCCGGGTTCCCTGCCCCGAGATCTATGATGGGGACTGGCTGCTGGCTCGAGAGGTGGCCGTGCGCTACCTACGCTGTATCTCCCAGGTAAGGGGCCCAGTTTCCTCTCAAGACCGTAGCAGGCCAGAGCTCACCCCGTGTGACTGCCCCTCAGTGGAGCTGGGTAGGGGTGTGAGGACAGAGCCTCCTAGAGCACCTCTGACCTGGGGTCCTGAGATGGACCCCACAACTTGGCTGTTCCCGCCTCCTCCAGCCTTGGGTCCGAGCTTAGACGCAGGTGAATTTGCATCCTTTTTCTCCTCTAGGACTAGGCACAGGTGAGGTTGGGGCTGGCTACACCATTTGGGTACATTTCCCTGGCAAATAGCCCTCGCTGGTGCCTCCCTGCTCAGCAGTGGGCTGAGGGTCAGGTGCCTCAGGAGGGCGCAGTGGGCAAGGAGGGCACACTGTTGGGATGACCTCAAGGATCGCCTAGCAGCCTTCTGTTCACTACTAGGCAGAGAGTGGGTGTCAGCAAGCAGGAGAAACATGGGCACTCACTCTGGTGAGCACAGAGCCTAAACTCACTGGGACTTTTTTTTTTTGTGGCCAGCTTAGCCCACCCTGGGGGCAGGGCTGTTGCGGCATGTCGTGCCAGGGATCGAACCACAGTCCCTACACTACCTAAGCTTGCCTAAGCAGGTGCTTTAGATCACTGAGCTATCTCACCTGCCTTTGCTGGGACTCTTGTCAGGCCTCTGTCACCACCCAGGCCTAATGTCTCACCTGAGTGTCCAGGGGGCTCTAGGGCTGTTACATCAAGCCCCAGGTGAGGGCAGCTGTCCCCCAGTATCACAAGCAGAAAGGTTTCAGGCTGCCCAGCTGCTTCCGGCCTCCTGAGACTCAACTCTGAACTCAACTTTAGAATTCATTGGTTTCATCTCAAGACCAGAAATTTCCATGGAAAATTGGATTTCTGGCATCAGTCGAACCACAAGAAGACACAGCCCCTCTTGCTGCCCACGAGCTCACTGAGCAGTGCAGGGAGCCTCGATCAAGCTCAGCTCTGCAGCTCCCGCTGGGCCCTGCGGCAGGCCTCTGCTTTTCCTGCATCTCCATTCTCTATGCACCTGGGGGGGCCTGACCCCAAAGCAACCCGCCCCTGCCCCTGTGCCATGGTAACTGCGCCAAGTGTCCTGTGCTTCGTGGCCGAGTGCGTGCTTGTCTGGTTTGTCTGCCTCCCCTGAGGACCCAGCTCAGGGTCTGACAGGAAAGGTGCCCACTTGGGTACTGTCAGTCCTGAGAACCAAAGGACAGGTGCTGGAAGGGCCCCTGGGCCCAGGCAGGTCAAGGAAGCTGTCCTGAAGGCAAGCACAGCCCCAAGTCTTGAGGGGCATGACAAAAATTGGCAAGCAGGGTGCCAAGTTTATCATCTCACAAGAGCCTCTAGAGGTTGACACCACCGCCAGGCCCATTCTCCAGGGCAGGAAACATGCAAAGAAGCCAGTGGCTCTGCTCCTGCTCAAGCATCAAGCAGTGGAAGAGGCAGGATCCAGGCCTAGGTGGTCTCGGCCCCTGCTCCAGCCTTAAGCCCCTGCTACCGAGTCTTTCGCGACAGGATTGATTTCCTTCCTGCGAGGTGGGACTATATAGGCCCATTTTATGGGTGAGGAGATGGAGGCGAGAGGTGAGGTCACTTGCCCAGGTCTCACTGTCCCGAGAAAAGGCCCAATAGTGTCATGTGGGTCCAGGCGGCTAGGAGTGGGCAGCCAGGGCGCACTGACACTACCATCCCTGCAGGCGCTGGGCTGGTCCTTCGTGCTGCTAACCACACTGCTGGCCTTCGTGGTGCGCTCTGTGCGGCCCTGCTTCACACAGGCCGCCTTCCTCAAGAGCAAGTACTGGTCCCACTACATTGACATTGAACGCAAGCTCTTTGATGAGACGTGTACGGAGCATGCCAAGGCTTTCGCCAAGGTCTGCATCCAGCAGTTCTTCGAGGCCATGAGCCATGACCTGGAGCTTGGCCACACCCACAGGGTACTCGCCACGGCCACAGCAGCCTCCGAGGCCCACAGCTCCACCGATAGCACCACAGAGGAGAGGGACAAGCTGCGAGGAATCACGGACCAAGGCACCATGAACAGGCTGCTCACGAGCTGGCACAAGTGCAGGCCCCCTCTGCACCTGGGCCAGGAGCAGCCCCTGCTGGGCAACGGCTGGGTGGGGGCTGGGCCCCGGGCCCCTCGCAGGGAGGTGGCCACTTACCTCAGCAAAGTGTAGACGCACAGGAGAACGAGGGCTCTGGTGCTGGTGGGAGGCCGGATGGTCCCGTGCCCCTATGAGAAGGGAGCCCTGAAGTGTGAGCACCTTATCCTCCGCTGTGGTACTGCCCTACAGGCCTGGGGGCAATGGGCCAGCCCTCAACAGTATTAGAGTCAAAACTGGCTTAGAGTGACAGGGACAGAGGGCTAGCCCCTGGCATCCCTCCCAGAGGGGCCAGGTAATCCCAGCTCACCGCTTCTAGGGCTTGCATGCCCTGGACTTGCTCCTGCCTGTCACTTTTTTCTTTTTTACCTTTGCTCTTGGTACTGGTGACTGAACCCAGGGCCTTTGCTATAACAATTTCAGCATTTTTTTATTTTGAGACAAGGCTTTCCTAAGTCACTAAATTGTCCAGGCTGGGATTGAATTTAAGATCCTCCTGCATTACAGGTGGGCGCCCCCACACCTGGCTAACTTGCCTGTGGCTTTTTGGACCTTGCAGGCTTGTCCATGGCTTTTGAAGATCTCTCTTCCCTAGCCTCAGGGACAGAGACTGCCAGCCCTTCCGGGATTTCAGGCAGAGGCTGCTGGTAGAGGCTGAGTAGGCCAAGGTGGGCCATGTGGAGCTGACCTAGGGCCTCAGCTGGAAGGACATGCCTGCGGGCCAGGTGGTAAAACAGGTCAAGAGTCAGGTCCAGAGGGGAGGCCGGGCCATGTGGTTGCACGGTTCCTCCATGTTCATGGAACAGCAAGTACAGGTGGCCTCCTGTATGGGTCTCTGGTGGCCACACCAATGCCTTCCAGGCCTTGAGAAGCATTCTTATTTCCTCACAAACCCACCCAGGTCTGAGGGACTCTCGTGTGCCTGGCAGCTGGAGTGGACCTCACCCAGACCCTGGGGTGGGCAGACCCTGGGGTGGGCAGCACTGGCCCCACCACTTCCAGACCACATTGCTGGCCGGGGGTTTCATTTTCTGTGCTTCACCTGGGGATAAGGACATCTACCTCACAGGTGCGAGGTACCTAATGTTTGTTAACACCTGTCTCATGGAGGGCACAGGGCACTCAGAACAGAAGTACTCGGGCTGCTTGGGCAGGGAGGAGGAAGCAGGTCCCAGTTTAGTCTCTTGGCCCCTCATCTTTCGGCCCATTTGGGTCTGGGTCACTCGCCACATGCCCTGAGGTCTGGTTTCTGGCTGCAGTTGAGGGGAAGGTAGATCTCCGGGGTGGGGTGGGCTTGGAGGGCAACAGGATGGGCAGATGGGAAGCAGAGGGCTCAGCTTTGGAGTTAGCCTGTCCGTGAGGCGTGGCCGGAATCCCGCTTCTCCACACGCTGCTGAGGAAGGGCGGGTGCCAGGGCGGGTGCCGGGAGCAGGACCTGGGCCCTGTGTGGACTGAGGCAGGATCTGAAGCAGACACAAAGTAGAGTAACACGGCCTTGCCCACCACAGTGGGAGGGAGCGAGAGGGTCCTCAGGAGGGATGTTCCCCGCCTGAGCAGGGTACTTGGGGAAGAAGGAGGGAAGCCCGGTTGCCAGTCAGGCTCCTCCCAGCAGCCTCTGCCAGGGGCCATGCACAGGGAGCTGAGCCCAGGCCAGACCTGGAGGCCCCATCTGGCCGTTGCTGAGACCCTCCATGGTCCCCACCCCTGCTGCGTGGTGTGCGCTGTGAAGCCAGGCACAGGCTAGAGGCCACGACAGGGCCGAGAACCCAAACCCAAACCAGCTGCCCCACTTCCTCCCCTGGCACCGCCCCCAGCCTTCTCCCCTCCCCTCCCTCGAGGCTGTTTTTCCACTTGCAGGGGAACATGTTCCACCCACTCCTTCTTTCTCTTTTATGGAGTAAAAGGTGTCTCTAGACGCTCAGACCTAAAACTGGAGACAACAGCCCCAGGCTGTGCCGGCTCATCCGCCCAGCCTGGTGCAGAAGCAAGCTGGAGAGAGCAGGGTGGGCAGCGGGATACTTGGGGTGCAGCCAGCTGCCTTCCGGCCAGCAGCGACTAGAAACCGCCTGGCAGAGGACAGACACAGATGCCTCTGCCCGCAGGTAAGGAGGACACCTCCCTGGGGTGTGCGGGCCAGGCAGTCACGGGGAGGCAGGGCAGGGATTGCCCCAGGGAGAGGCCCCAGCTTGGGGTCCTGCCCCCTTCACTGCCCAGGGAACCCCACTCCCACTGATGGTAGCTAGTCCATCACAGGTCTGGAAGATGGCCTGACCGGTCCTCTGCCTATCAACACCCTGTTCTGCCATTGCCCCACGGGTAGATGGGCCAAGGTCCCCACAGGGACCCAGTTAGGTGCCCAGAAATTGAGAAAGCAGAGAAGGGGGCAGAGAATGCACTTATCTTCAGAAATATAGCTGAGTTCCTTTCCCAGGGGCCACTGGGGAAAAGCAGGTTCCCCGGGTAACCACGTGGCTCGAGTGGGCTCACCCTGAGGCCTAGGCTGAGCCCGGGGAGGTGAGGGCCTAGCCTGAGACACAGAATCGCTCCTCCCTCCACTCAGCTCCTCTGGCCCTGGAGTCTCATTTTCCTACCCGGGATAGGGAGGAACTGGGACCACACCCAGGCCTAATGTCTGTGATGTGGGTGGGGCCTGGGAAGGGAGTGTGGGTGTCTCTTCTGGAGCCAGGGCCTTGGCCACTTCCTGAGGCTGTACCGCCTGGCGGAGGATTGGCTCCCGAAAGGCTTCTCCTTGCTCGCAAGTGAGTAGACTGCAGAGCTGGGAGCTGAGCCGGGCAGAACTGGATAGGACAGGGCCCCCGAGTGGGAGACAGAAGGTGAAGCTCTGCTGCAGCCCAGATTCGCCTTAGTCCCTTCCGAGGTGCCATAGGTCGCTAACCTCTGTCTGTCTGCAGTCTAGCAAAGTGCTTTACCCTCCTAGGCTGTCATTTCCTGCCTGGTCTCTGAATCCCCCACACCCTGGAGACCAACAGGATGGACAAACGCAGGGCCCAGCATGCTGGACCACTGCAAGGAATCATTTCCTTTACAGCATTCCTAGGAAGACAGCTAGGACCCGAAACTTTTATCTGCTTTCCCCAGATGACATGCAGAGACCAGAGTAGACACGGTGTGTGGAGAGCCAGAGGCCTCCAGAGGGAGGGCCTAGCCCCCCAGGCTCACCACTCACCAGAAGCCCCTTTCCTCCCCTCCCCATAGCCCAGGCCTCGGGGCATTAGCACCCGCTGGAGTTCCACAGAACCTGGGCTCTGGCTCCTGCGGTAGGGTGGAGGGCCTGGGGGAGGGATCGTGGGGAGCACTCACTGCTGCTACCATATGTTCCTTCTCCAGGGCTCGGGCTCCTTCGTTCCTCCCCAGCCTTCTCACTCAGGCAGCCTCCTGAGCCTCTGTGCGCCTGCTGTTCCATAGAAAGCACCAGGCCGCCGCAGGTGACAGAATGGCACAGCTTTGCCTAGCCTGCAGGTGGCCTCTGGCCCGCACTCCTTGCTAGCCCCACCCCCTTCTACCTCCTCTCTTGCCTCTGCCCCAGCCACCTGTCGCTATGGCAGCCCTGATTGCGGAGAACTTCCGCTTCCTGTCCCTCTTCTTCAAGAGCAAGGATGTGATGATTTTCAATGGCTTGGTGGCACTGGGTACCGTAGGCAGCCAGGAGCTGTTCTCCGTGGTGGCCTTCCACTGCCCCTGCTCACCAGCACGGAACTACCTATATGGGCTGACGGCCATTGGAGTGCCTGCCCTAGCGCTCTTCCTCATCGGCATCATCCTCAACAACCACACCTGGAACCTGGTTACTGAGTGCCAGTACCGCAGGACCAAGAACTGCTCGGCTGCCCCCAACTTCCTGCTTCTGAGCTCCATCCTGGGCCGCGCAGCCGTGGCCCCCATCACCTGGTCCGTCATCTCTCTTCTGCGTGGGGAGGCCTATGTCTGTGCTCTCAGCGAGTTCGTGGACCCCTCCTCTCTTACGGCCGGGCAAGAGAGCTTCCCTCGAACTCATGCCTTGGAGATCCTGGCCAGGTTCCCTTGTGGCGAGGGCCCAGCCAACCTGTCAGACTTCCGGGAAGAGGTCAGCCGCAGACTCAAGTATGAGTCCCAGGTAAATGCCAGGCAGAGGGAACCCTGTCTTCCCTGGGCGGCCGCTGGGCTGAGGTTCTGGGTCAGCCCTGGGGGCTCCAAGTTCTGGGAAAGCATTCGTGACTAAATTGTCAGCGGGCAGCTGGCCGGGGTGAGTTTGGTAGGCAAAGGTGGCAACTGGTCCTGAGGAGTTCTGGCGCAGGGTCTTGAGTGCTGGGCCTTGGTTGTGCTAAACACACTGCCACTGAGCTCCAGCCTGGAGCTTTAAATACGACAGAAGCACGCTTCTGACTTGACCTGTCACAGAAAGGCCTTTGACTCAGCAAGCCACCGCAGAAAGTCACTGTGGGCTGGTGGGCTCGCAGGCCAGCACAACCCTGTCCCAGCCCACTGGCCGGCTGAGCTAGGGAGCCCCCTGGAGGCCGGGGAGGGTGAGAGGAGACAGCATCCTTCGCTGTCCTCTAGAGTGGAGCGGCTGGGGGAGAAGTGGGAAAAGCAGCACACCAAGCTGTGGTAAACTCAGCAACCCAAGCAGCAGGGACACGGGAAGGAGCGTGCAGTCCTCTGAATGGCCTCTTGTCCTGGGAACATAAGAGTCCCAGGTGGCCAGAGACAGGCTGGTGACAGCACCGGAGATGGGAGGTAGCAGAGGCAGAAGTATGCCTGCTGTGCACTTGCCCACCACTCCTGGCCCAGAAGCCAATGTGTCCCCATGTCCGGCCCTCAGCATGCTCACATCTGGGCGCTGCTGACCTCAGAACAAGGCAGGTGGTAGTGGTGAGGCTGAAGCCAAGCTGGTAAGGACTTGGCCTCAGCCGGGAAGACTCCTCCCAGGGCTTCTGCACTTCTGCAGGTGGCCTGAGCCCGGCCTGACAGCTGGGCTTGTGTGGCGCGGGGACAAGACCCTCTGCCTCCACAGAACCTCTGCAGCTACACCCTGGCCTTAAGCTGGGTTTTGATAGGGTGGGATGAGTCAGCCTGGGGTTGAAACAGTAGCAGAAAATGCAGGGTATAAATGGCAGGAAGCCGGGCGTAGTGGCACACACCTATAATCCCAGCACTTTGAAGGCTAAGGCAGGAGGGTCGCTGCTAGTTCCAGGCCAGCCTGGACTACACAGTGAGACACCAAAAAGCCAAGGTGAGTGCAAGCAACAGAGGGGACACAGGGCGAGGCCACCTGCAGTGGGAGGCAGCTGCGCCCCTGAACCCTGCCTGTCTTTACCAGCTCTTCGGGTGGCTGCTCATTGGTGTGGTGGCCATCCTGGTGTTCCTGACCAAGTGCCTCAAGCACTGCTGCTCGCCGCTGAGCTACCGCCAGGAGGCCTACTGGGCGCAGTACCGGGCCAACGAGGACCAGCTCTTCCAGCGCACGGCCGAGGTGCACTCCAGGGTGCTGGCTGCCAACAACGTGCGCCGCTTCTTCGGCTTTGTAGCTCTCGACAAGGATGATGAGGAGCTGGTTGCCAAGTTCGCGGTGGAGGGCACACAGCCGCGGCCGCAGTGGAATGCCATCACTGGGGTCTACCTGTACCGTGAGAACCAGGGCCTCCCGCTCTATAGCCGCCTGCACAAGTGGGCGCAGGGTCTGGCAGGCAACGGCAGGGCCCCTGACGGCGTGGAGATGGCCTTGTTCAGCTCCTGAGGGCCCCAGGGTCCTGCCCTCCACACACACAACCACCCGGGCCAAGCTGAAGCCCTCAAAGCAGCCCCAGAAGGGGCTTCTTTTCCAGCCCCTGGTTTTTGGACAGACAGGGTGAAGGGACATGGTATAGTCTGGGGTACAGAGTTCCAGTGGGAGACGTCAGCTCTGCAGGGGACCCTCAGATCCAAAAAAACCCCTCCCCAGATCCTGTTGCCACCAGCCTGCTTGGTTCACAGCCTTTGGGAAAACCCTCCCAGAACTGGTCCTCTCTAGCAGTGCACCACAATGAACTGTTGGTGGATTCTGAGCCTCGAAGCCCCTATCCTGGAGAGCCGCTGATGCAGTTAACTTGTGTCTAACTGCAGGGCACAGGGCTTGGCGCACTGCTGGAATGCTGCCTTCATGGTAGGCCTCTGGCCTGATCTTATATATTTAAATTTTCATAAAGCTTTTCATACCATAGCAGACTAGCCTGGCGTCTGCTGACTGAACGAGTGTGGCCACGCCCTCTGGGAGGGCACAGAGCTAAACTGGACCACAGGGTGATGGTGATGCTGGGAACCCCTGGGGTGAGATCTCTAGGCAACAGGATTTGGTGATATGATCTAGTCAGGGTCAGAGGCAGCTGGCCTCCCTTGGAGGCATCTACTAGGCTGTGGCATGAGGTGGATCCTGCCTTCAGGACGGAACTAGCCCTGTGTCCAGCACAGGGACCAGCCAGCCCTGCCCCCTACCTCCGGGCCCTTTCCCTCTGCTCCCCATGATGCTCCCCCTCACTCTCTCTGCTCCCTGCACACAGCAGTCTTCTCATGGAAAAGCTCTCAGGACAGTTCTGGCTTGGTGAAAGCTTTTAACTCTCTGGGGACCAATCCAAAAGACCTGGCTTCCACAGCCAGTGTGGTGTGCACCAGCCTCCCACTCTGCCCCACTTGGAGAGGGGAGCTCACTGGTCAGACTGTGCCTGGCACCGTCATCAGGTGGGAAACCACCAAACCACCAGGCTGCCCGACAGCCCTGCTTTCCCAGCATTCCCAGCCACACTGCCCTCAGAGGGCCTTGGTACCAGCACAGAGCTGAGGCTGTGCCCCGAATTGAGGCTGCCTGCTCCTGAGTCCTACAGACCCTGTCCACCAGGCAGAGAAGCAGGGAATAATATGGAGGGACACGGTTTTCTTGAGACTCCAAGATCCCAGAACAGCTGTACAATCTCATTGAGGAAAAAGATGGCATTAACCAGTCCATAAAACAAACCATGCAAGGAAGAATTAAGCCTCCAGGGGAGGCCCGCAGCTCAGGGCAGAGCACTTGGCTGGGGTGTGCAAGGCCCTGGGGTCCCACATGGCACCACTCCTTCCCAATAAACAATGTAAATTGAACAAGGGGGGCACATAATTAAACAACATCAGATTCTCTTTCATCCTGACAGAACTTCCCTACGGGTGCTGCATAACAGGCAGCCCTGTACAACAAGTCTGTGCGTGTCCAGGAGCCTTGCAGGGCTGAGCCGGCCCTGCCGCTGGCGCCACGCTGCCCAGGCCTAGTCCTCCTCCCGCACGGCGCTCCTGGCCTCCTCCACGTACTCCAGGGCCTTGGCCTTCACAGCCAGCACAGCCTTCTCGGTGCCGTGCTGCTTCTCATAGTCCAGGTAGCGTTTGAAGAAGAACTTCATTTTCTTAGGGGCCAGACTTAGATGAATCACCCGCTCAAAGATGTCACTGTGAGGAGAGCGGGACAGTAACCCCCTGAGTCCTGGCCAGTGCGGCCGCTGGCCTTCAGACCCTCATCCCTGCCTCACCAGGAACCCCATGTCCACCTTTATGTTTCTTTTGTTTGCTGAACACAGGGTCTCACTGTGCAGTTCAGGCTGGGCTTGCACTTGCACCAGTCCTGCCTCGGCCTCCCTAGTGCTGCCACACCCAGCCCCTCACCCAGCCTCATCATCCTTATGAACTCTCCTAAGGCCATGGGGGACAGCACCACCCTTGTTTTCCCACTGAGCGCAGGCTTGCTTTCCTAAAATTACCAGGCAATGATGACAAAGGTACTGGGATGGAGGGACATGGGGATGGACCTGTGAGGGAAACTATTTAAGATAGACAAAATAGGGTGCAGGGAGATAGCTCAGTGGCATAAGCACCTGCCTGGCAAGCATGAGGTCCCGAGTTTGGTCCTGGTACTACAAAAAATAAAAATGACAAAACAGCCTGGTAGGTGGTACATGCCTATAATCCCAGCACTCTGGGAGGCTGAGGCAGGAGGATCAAGGTTTCAATCCTTCCTGGGGAACCTAGTGACTGACATTGTGGTACAAAAATTTTTTTAAAGGGCTAAAAATGTAGGTCAGAGCAAAGACTCTGTGTTCAACCTCCCCACCACCCTCATAGAAGGACCAGGCGCTCGATCTGCCTA
>NDGM010650750.1:0-10909 GCA_002564305.1 Octomys mimax
TCAGCTGGGTGGGTCTTGCCTCTAGCCTCTTTGCAGGGAGTTCTGCTGAAGGGTTCCTTGCTCATTACAAAATTTTAATGGCAGAAAATATAATGATCTGATGATTGTCTAGATTGTCATTTTTACACTAAACTGGATTTATAAGTTGGCAATGGGGAGTTGATATTACAGAAAAAGTTCTAAATCACATTTGTTTTTGTAAAAATCTGTGTTCTCTGTTAATTGGTCATAAGTGGTATTAAATCATTTTTGAACAGTACATTTTGAAAATGAATTGTTTATATCAACCCACAAAAAAGCATTCGGATCAAGATTCATGCAAGCAGAACGGAGCTACCTACGGCTTTACAACTCTCCTTTCTCTCAGCAAAATTCAGAGTCATTCTGCTGTCCAGCCTCTGAGTCTGTCATGTTTCAGTGCTTAATCCACCAAAGGAATCACTGCACAGAACACTGGTATTTTCTACTCACAATTTTGAGATTTTTAAACAAGAAGGATGCTTCCTTTTTTATATAGATTGGTATAATCTTCATCTAACAGGACAGTGTAGGGACAGGAGCCCTCACGTTGTCCACTGATACGCTGGTCTGTGGGGTCCTGAGGACTGAAACTATGCCTGATTCTTGGCTAGTTTCTTGACACTTCTTCCAAGAAGAGGAATTTTGCTTTGCCTCCACAGTAATGATTTTTTTTTTTCAAAAGAAAAACTATAAACAGAAACAGATTAAAATATGTGTGCTACCTTTCAAGTACAGAACTTTTATAACTTGGGATTAGGAATAAAAAAATAATTGCAAATGGAAGAAATCTGTTTTGTTCTTTAGCAGCTGGCCCATACATAATCATTTAGCAAGATCAATGACACTCGTAGGTAGCAGCCCTGAACTCTTAAATGGGCTTATGTCACATGGACTGGGGGAGCCCTAAAAGAAAGAAGCCCTGAGAGTCCATTCATAAAACTTTGAACTGAAATTCCCACATGCATTAACCAAGGCCTGTTGTTACCGTCACATGAAATATGATTTTAGGGCTTGGTAACACTTCACAGTTGATTGGTTCTTTCTGCCCAACCACCCATCTATCTGTCCATCCATCTTTTTAAATTCTGTTCCCAGCTGTGATTCTGAGGCAACTATTGTCATTGAGATGCCGATTCCTTACTGTGGTTCTGCTGGTGTCTGCTGACATGGAAATGAGGGATATTTCTCAAGATAAATTAATTATATAAACAAATTGAAGAGTGAGGGTTTTCTTTCCTGTTTCATTCTTTTTCATAATTTCTATTCCAGGCCTCTAGGGGTAGAACACTGCAGTTCTAATGGACAATATTAGTTCACGGGTACTTTTTCATGTGTTGAGAGAGGTCCAAAGAGCATTAGTAAATATTTGTCTGAGGAGGAAGAACCATAGGTGAGAGATGTGGGTTCATTTGCGTAAAATAATGGAGACATTTCTCATATAGAACACTGAAAAGAAACTAGCAGTGTAAACTATATTACATTTAGAACCTTGTTCCATCTAGTTATTTTTTTCCCCATCTTAGATCCAGAAGGGACAAGCATAGGAACAGCTTGCAGCTGCAGATGCTTCCAGGATAGGGGACCAGGGTGGGGGATGAGATGAGAGAAGTTGGATAAGAATAAGCTTGAGATTTCCCCGTAGGCTTTTGAAATTCTGTAGCATGTGCATGTGTTAGCAATTACAATAATTTGTATTAAAAATAATAAGTAATGAGATTAGAGTAAGAAAAGATAAGATTTGGTAGAAGAAAGACTAACAAAACAACCTCTTAAATTGGGCAAAATTGGAAAGGCTTTGTTTGTTTTGTTTTGTTTTGTTTTGTTTTCCATCATCATAATAAAGGGAAGCGAGAAGGTGGGCTTTGGGCAGAGATGGAAAGCAGAGTCCTAAGGTGATGTCACCGGCGGTGGATGGAGGAGGTGGAGGATGAAGTCATTTTCGAAAGCCGTCAGCTTGGAGAGCTATGTGAGGAGGTCAAGTAACTTTGGGATGAAAGGATCAAAACACAGTGAGGAAACCCACTGACCTCAGGAAAGGTGATCAGAATGTTTCCTTTGAAAGCCTTCTCCATGCTAGGCGAACTTCACCAAGCAGAGTGATGCATATCCTGAAAGGAACGGAACAGTAAGAAAGTGTTAAAGAAACCCTTTCCCCATACGCCCAAACTTGTCCTGCAGGGAACACATTCTGGGTGCCGTACTGGTGGGAACATGCAGAATTTTTTTTACCAGGAAAAAGTGGAAAGGGACAAGGGCAGTTAGTTATTCAGTGTAATTGGCCTCCGCATCTTCAGCCCCAGCCCAGCTGTGGAGTTGGGGCCTAGCACCCCACAGGCCACTTTCTCTCTTCATGCTGCTGGGTATGCTGTGACACTACTGGTTGTGAAGGCGTCTCTTTCAGTTTTGTTCTCTGACTCTAGCAGTTTAACCAATTCCTTCTTATTGGTAGTCTTCCAGACTTTATAACTAAAACCAGAGCATTTGAGCTCCTGTGAGATCTAGTTTTACCGTTAGAATATTCTGGAACGTTAAATCAGTGGCCATGAATCAAACTATCCCTTTGACTTCAGAGAGTTTGTTTAATACTAGTTGGCTTTTTAATCAGGTTCTCTTAATGGTCAGTTTTTTTTATTTTTAATTGAAAAACATGAAGATTTTAAACCACACATTTTTCACTTGATCTTAGCCAAAAGGTTGAGAGGTGATAAAACCACGCACTTTTATATGTGCACATTAGGGACACGGCTCCCGCTACTAAACTGTCTGTTGCAGAATAAGATATAACTTGGAAGCCCTAAGGACGGAGTTCCACACCACCAGGGCTTCCAGAGACTGGTGTGTACCTAGATTTCACTAGAATTATCAGTGCCACAAATCAAGCTTTTTGGAAAAAGATGTTGAAAATATCTTTAATTGTAAAGATTTCCATATTCCCCTCATGCAGCATGTGCATTACAGTGTTTCTAGCCTCTTCCTTCTCCCTCCACCCTGGCAAGAAAAACCAGGGATTTGAAAGTTGAAGCTATGTCAGCCAAAGCTTTTATTGGTGCTTATTATCTGACTACTTTTAATTCTCTGCTGAGAGAACTAGCTTTCCTCTTTTTATTTTTGTGACTTCTATTTTAAAATAAAAAGCAACAGCTAGAAGTCATGATGTCAAGCCAGGCATTGGCTAGATTTTATAAGTTAGATTTCCTCTTCCTTAATCTTGGCATATTTTAAATTGTAGGCAAAATTTCATATTTTTTTTCTTTTTGCAGCGCATACCCAGGTTGAATCCACAGCCTTTGCACTGAGCTATATAGCTCTAGACCTTTTTTTAAAATTTTGACACAGAGTCTAGCCCCATTGCCCAGGCTGGGCTTGAACTTGCAATTCAATGTTTGAGCCTTCTACAATACTGAGATCATAGGTGTGTTCCCTGCTCTTGGCTTCATGGATTTTTTGTGAACTTTCTTGTCCCCTCTTCTCTCCTTATCCTGTTTCCCTGTTTGCCTGTCATCCTACAATTTGAGATAATACCCTGCAAGGAAAGTTGACATTAAGGAACTGGTGTTAGGAAAAAGTATCTTAAAAATCATTTGAAGATTTGATAAACTTTTTCACTTATCCTTTAATTCAGGAAAGAGGAACAGCATATATTGTAAGAGAATATTAAACATGAGTTGTTCATTTGTTTTGCTTAAAGATACATGTTCTCATAGTATGAAAGCACAGCAGATATTTAAATTCCACAATGAATAACATGATAGGCTTATTTGTATAAGATAATTAACATACTTGAAAATTTTCCCAGCCCGAAGTTTTTTTCAGCGTTTTGCCTTATAGATAGATGCAACAGTCATTTAAATATTACGTAATGTAGATTACTTGAGTAAACATTCGTAAAATGCTTTCTAGTGTACAAAGTTGTTTCATATGCTGTGCTTCATTAAAGCTGCATTGTGTTGAAGTGTACATCCTCTGCCTAGTACACAGACAAGACTACTGGGCTACCTGGGTCTGTCTCGCTTGCACCATACACACGCACCAAGGTTCCAAGTCCCCGTATTCAGATTCCAAAATTAGTACTCTTTCAGATTCTTCTGCCTGTAATTCCTCATGATACTAAGAAAGGATCTAAAGGTACTATTAGTTCACTATGAGAGGGAATGTTTCAGAAGAGGAAACGGCTTCCTCTGAAAGTAGAAGCTGTATTTTCCAGCATATTCTGCATGCTCTTCATGTCCCTCTTAGAAATCCCAAGAGCTCATTTTACAAACTTCCATGAGGAGCATTTGGATTTTGTTTAATTATAAAGCTGTCCATCAGTCTTTGTATCTTAGGGACATCTAGGCACATCTTGGTTCAGCACTTGAGATTTCTGTTCTCTATTCTCTGAGTGCCCTTCGTAGGTAAAAGGGCTGACCTAGCGTCTGGCTTCTTTTGGGTCAGCGGCCCGGATCCTTCACACCTGGCTGGAGGTAAAAGACTCATGTGTGGGAAGTAGACATCTCAAAGGCTACCAACTCACCCAGGACCGCTGAAAGATGTTTACTCTAAGAAATTAACAGAAACCACCCAGCAAGTGAGCACGGAGAGACAGCAGCTTTCTTCAGGTATTTCTGGTAAAATGTCTTCTTAAATACTCAGCTGACATTGAGTTAAGGCCTCTCTTGGCTAAGTTGAGTGTAAAGCATAGGTTAGATGGAAAGTCACTTAAACCACTTGAATTCCTAAGAATCCTACTTCATCAAACATTATCATCCTGGTTAGTACTCACCACATATTTACATAAGACAGAGTCTAGAGATTTATCTACTGCTGACACTTGGGTGTTCTATAGTTTGTTCACCCTTAATCAGCATTAACCTTGCTACCTGAATCTTTGGCCCTCTTTTTAAAAAACCCTTTAGTTTTCTCCAGATGGTCTTGGAAAACTGAAAGAGCTGGAATAGAACCCTGAAGTAGTTGCTATCTAGAATTAGCAGCAAGTAGCTCTGAGAACTCATTTGTATGTGTATCACAAAGAATTCTCAGGAGCAATCTGCCATGGAAGTATCCCGATATGCATGTTGAAAATGCCCAGAGCCATTATTCCCATTCCCTGCCACATTCTTTCTTATGTGTAGGGCTGGCCTCTTGCCTGTAACGGGTGCATCCTCTTAGGAATAGATCTACTTGCGACAGAGCCAACTTCACCACCAGATTGTACAATTACCTGTAGTTGTACTCATGGCTTGTTGCCGCTAACACTATTCATCAGATACATCATCCTCACTCTGAGGTAATTTCTGTTCCAATTTGACAACCGAACTGTTTACCAATCTGAGAAAAAAATGTGATGGCACAAGAGCAGTAATTCTCATTTATTCTCAGAATGGCATTTCTGTGCTTGTGGGAGTGCATTAAAGTGCAGAAATCATACATGCAGAATGTCAGAAATACAGCACATTGACTCTTCACTTCTCAGCAAATGCTCAGCCATTCTTAGCAAGGACAAAAGGAACTCTGTTACTGAATGTAACGGTAGAAATGCTAACAAAACTAGCAAATATATTATTAAGAGTTTATCAGGTGCCATCCATAGTTCCAAGAATTTTGCATGAATAGGTTCATTAAAGGCCCTTAAGGGAAGGATTCTGTGAGGTCCTCTTCACAGAGAAGGACTTTGAAACTTAGAATGTTAAGTAGCTTTCTCAGTATGACATAGAATAGGGCAGGGCCAGGTGGAAAAGAATTATAAATGTACTCAGATCCAGTTGATACACAGATTTCACTTCCTGGACTAGAGTCTTTCCTTTATAAGCAAGTGTGATGAGGTCTTCTAGACTCGTTTGTTGAATTAGGTTAAATAGCCACCTTTGTTGCAATGTGTATGTTGAGTGTACTCAACATTTCGCTTCCTATTGTTGGCATTGTTTTAATTAGTCTCTTTTCGGATCCTCATTCAGAATCCACCTTTTTTCTGCCCAAGAGGGCATACACAGGGCTGTCTCCTGACATAGGTAGAGGAAGTGGGGGTCTATGAAGCCACGTGCATGTCCCACCTCTTTGCTTGTCTTGCTGCACTGTAGCCAGACTGGGTTTGCAAGGTGTGTCCCTGGATCCTGTGGACAGGAAGTGCGTGGTCTGTGCCCTGCGCTCCAGCAGTGTCTTTCCGTGATGAATCTCGTGGTAGCAGAGTGTCTTGGCCTTCAGTTTGGCCTCCAGCCTAGTACCATTCTGAGAAAGCATCCTCATCTCTTTCTTCTGCAGAACACATGAGATCTTTTAGGTTTTTTTTTTTTTCTCCCCAGCCCCAAAACACAGGAACACATTAGGGAGCTTGTTACAGTTTGTGTCTAGTTGTCCTCCCAAAGCCTCATGTATATAAGTAATTGAACTTTGTTTTGTTTTTAAAGTGCATTTACTACAGGGTCTCATTACACTGATTGGACTCGTAGTGATGCTCCTGTTTTCAGCTGGGATTACAGGCATGTGCCACTACAGGCATGTGCCACCCCACCCAGTCTCAATTGCCATCTCAACATGCCCCAGGGGCGGGGCCGGCACAGCACATCAGGGAAGCAAACTCCCCAGCCCCTGTGTCTGCTTAAGCAGGCTCTGTAATCTGCTAAGCTACCCGAGCAGCCCAGAACTTCATTTTTAAGTACTTCTTATGATGGCACAGGCATATCCAACTCAGGCTATAGGTTGGATTCACCTGAGAGAAAATACTTCCTGCTTTCAAATGCACCTGACAGCCTCACCGTTCCTCATCCTCTTCCTGTGAATGTGGTCAGTAAGACTCACATCAGCCTCTTCCATATGCTGCCCCCACTCAAGGGAGTTTTGCCTGGAAGCTGTGCTGAGAGTTTGGACCATTGTGTCTCCTAGAGAGGTTCCGGGCATGGGAATGACCTTTCTATGAGGAGCAGCCACTGCTGAGTTAGTGCCATAGTGATAAGAATGTTGATGTAAGAAAGAATCAGAGTTTTTGTTTTGTTTCATTATTTTTACAAGGAAGTGTCTTGAAACTTATGACAGCTTCAATGGTTAGACGTTTTTCTTCTCCATGGCAGTATTTGTGGCTTTTGCTACTTGGTTTTGCTTGTAGAGGAAAAGGTTGTATTTGCAAAGAGGGTATTCTCTTCAAAAACTTGAAGGCTGGTGAGGTAGGCTCAGCGGACTACGCATCTGCTTAGACAAGTTCAGAGACCGGGGTTCCGTCCCCTAGCTCCACATGCCGTGCGGGCTCCACTCCTGGTGTGCTGAGCCTGCCACTGAGTCCAGGTGTGATGAAGCGCACCAATAATCCTGGGGAAGCTGAAACAGGCGGATCACCAGGTGTTCAAGCTACGGAGTGAGACTCTGTACCAAATACATAAAACAAAATGAAATGAAAGATGAAGCTGAGCGACAATGTCCCAGCAGCTCTAGGCTTGCTTCATACTGTTTGACCTTTACTCAGTGGCATGTGTGATGATTTATGGAATGCACCTGTTACGTTGAATGCTGTTGGAAATACAATAGGGACACAAAACTGTCCCTCCTCAGGGACAAGTTTTACAGTGTCCTTTGGAACATGGGGTAGGGGAGAGAGGGAGGGAAGCCAGTAGGGAGGAAGAAAAGAGGGGATGGGAGAAGAGGAGAGGGGAACAGAAGGGAGGGGGAGAGTGAAAATGAAGATGCTTGGTTGCTAGTATTTAATGAGTAGTAAAGACCACCTTTGACTTTTCCCTAGCCTTATTATCACCCCAGAACTCCATGGGGACCCATACAAATTGAAAAAAAAAATTGCCACTTTATTCTAAATTAAAATATATTTATATCAGGGCTGGGGAGATAGCTCGGCAGTCTAAGCAACTCCCTGGCAAGTGCACAGACCCAGGTGACAGATTTGGGGAGGGAGAGAGAAGAGGGGAGGGAGGGAGGGAGTGCATGGGGGGAGGGAAGGGAGGGGGATAGAGGGAAAGAGGGAGGGAGAGGTAGAGAGAGGAGAAAGGAGAGAAACCAAAGAGAAATAGACACACACACATGCAGGCAGCCCACATGCCTGCCTGCTCAGAACCGCTTCTAGCACTTTTTCTTGCCAGTCTTTACATGGTTAACCCTCAGGTGAGAGAGATGAGCTGTGTCAGGTCTGAACTTCACAGAATCCTTCCATCCAGCAGCTCTTCTCACAGATGAGCACCTCCGTGCTCCATGGCATCTCGCCTGACTCTTCCATCTTCTGCCTTGTTCTAGAATAATCCCAGGGATCCGCTGCTCATAGTGCCTTGGAAGTTCATGTGATTCATTCTCCAAATGCGTGGCAGGCTTTTCCCTTTGAGCACACGTGGTGTAAGGCAAGGTTCAGATCCCTCACCTGAAGGTCGCACACAGTGCGCTGGTACGCAGCAGTGAAAGGAACCGAAGTACAGACTGCTGTTAGGTAGAGCACCCCCCAAGGTGTGTCCTGGTAGCTGAGTATCTCATTACCTGCTTGTCTGTTACATAAATCAAGCTGGTCACCTCATTTCTAATAACCTGCCTTAAAGTTGCTATTCACTCCATTGGAATAATGTAAGAGGAGGAGTCATTCTTGCACACGCAGGTGCTATCACTAGATACTTGCACTTTTTTTTAACAAATGCTTGGAGTCCCTTCTAAGTGTGCAGCATGGAAGATGAGTGCCGAGTAAGAGAGCAGGCTTCCGCCTCACAGAGGTAAGCGGGGCTGGCCCGAGGCTGAGAGCACACAGTTTAAGAATGTGTGACAGGTTCTGGGAAAGGTAGCCAAAGCGTGCTACGCGTGTGACGAGGCCCTTGCTTAGACAGGAAGGTGAGGAGAAGGCTTCGCTGTGTGAGTTCTTCGAGCTTGGCTAAGAGAGCAAAAATGCACTGGAGTCAGCACAGGGAGAAGCTGCAAGCGCGAGTGCAGGCGGCAGTAGGCGCGTGTGTACAGTCGGAGCGGGAGGTTAGCGAGGGGCAGCATCTGGCCACGTGAGCTGGAAGCAGAGAGAAGGCGCCTGGAAGTAAAGCGCGGATGCCAAGAAGTCACTGGAAGCTGGTGAACTGGAGGGTGGAATGATCAGATTTGCCTCTGAATTGGTCACTCTGAAAGTGCACTGGAAGTGAAGGAGGGAGGGAGGGAGGAGCGGGAGTGGACGCTAGTGCGGTGGTGGCCTGGACGAGAGAGCGGGAAATCACTGTCAAGAAAGTGGAGGTGTTTGAGGTCTGCTTTGGAGTGACGCCCCAAACTGACTCAGGTCTCCAGACGTGCTGAGAGACAGCAAAGGCGCAAAGTTGTGCTGCACAATTGTTCGTTTTAGGTGGTAAGGCAGGCAAGCAAGCCCTGGTGACCGTGTGGCCGAATGGCTGACATATCTGATTGTCCCCTCAGGAGCTCCCTTGTGTTCCCTGGGGTCCACCTCTGCCCGGGCTGATGCTTCCACTCGGAGTCAGCCGTGTGCCACCTCCCCACTCCACCCGAGCAGACCTGGCCTATTGGGGGTCTCGGGGAGCCCTACGGTGCAGGCTTGACCGTGGGGACGGAGAATCAAGGACAACTCTAACTATCTGACACAGTGATAAGCGACCTATTTACGGAGCCGCGGGAGACCGAGAAGCAAATATAGAACATGGGAAGAGTAACTAAGTCTTAGTGCGCTGTGTAAGAGATGAGTGTGAAACAGATCCAAGCGGAACTGTGTATTTAGGATGGAGTTCTAAAAAGCGATTCCAATGGTAGCATCTGGGATTAGCGCACGATACATAAGGAAGGATGGGAATCCTTAGGAGAGGGTTTAGAATAGACAAAGGAAAAAGCCCTGGAATTTTTGGCACTGAAGGGTCAAAGTTAAAGATGAAGTCAATCAGGTAAAGAAAAACACCCAACAATTTTGTGTCTTGGAGATCAAAACACAGAATATTTCAACTGAATCAAACGTTAGGACTTTGCAAACTCTGCATTGTGTCGCTGTTACATCAGATGCAGTGGTCCCTCACTATTTCGGGACTTGACTTTCGCGGACATACTGGTTCGCGGGTTTTCAAAAAATATTTATCTAAATTATTTATTGTGGATTTTTCACTATATCACAGGATTTTGCAGTGCCCTACAGTATCTGTATGTTGGTGAAATTACATAGATTTATGAGTTTAGAAAATGATTAAAAACATTAGAAATGCTTTTAAAAGTGTGGGAAAGGTTTATAAGAGTGTGGGATGGGTTTATAAAGCCTTAAAATAGATATAAATACTAAAATAAATATAAGGTCACTACTTCTCCGATTTTCACTTATCACCGGGGTGTGTGGAACAGAACCTCCCCAGTAAGTGAGGGACCGCTGCATGTCAGTGAGTGCTATAGCTAGATGTCGCCGGCAGCCGCCCCAGCTGTCCAACAGGCAGGAGACCCTGCCCCTCCTCACACGATGGTAGCGCGGGCACGTGGAGAGCCGCTCAGAGGCTGTGTCGCTTTTGCTTTGGGTGGAAGTCACGCAGTGTCTGGCTGCAGGGGCCGCGCTCTCCCGTGCAGACGGCGTAGCACGGCAGCGATTTTTACAAAGTGCACTCTGCCACACAGTCCTGTTGCCTTTGAGTGTCATCCAGAGACACCTGACTAAAATCCAGCCTCACACCCATTTAAAATGTATGTCATTTCCTGGATTTGTACTCTGAGAAAATGAAAGTGTGAGCCCTGACAGAACACTGAAGAACAAGAACCTTTCCTGACTTTTCACAAATGCTCATAAGAATCCCCTTGGCACCCGCCCCCATTTCAGCAGATGTGCACTTGTCAAAGTTTTCTAAGTACCTGCTTTCCTTTCTTCCTTCTTTCCTTCTTTCCTTCCTTTCTCCTCCTCCTCCTCCTCCTCCTCTTCTTCTTCCTCTTCTTCTTCCTCTTCCTCTTCCTCTCTCTCTCTCTCTCTCTCTCTCTCTCT
>NDGM010650971.1:0-10630 GCA_002564305.1 Octomys mimax
TAGCAAAATAAGAAATTAAGTCCAAAGTAAATAGAAAGAAATAATAATAACTAGGGTTTTGTTACTTACCTCATTCCTGGGACAGGATACCAGAGATCCACAAGCTAAAGGAGGAAAGATTTATTTTGGCCTAACATTTGCAGAGGTTCCAGTACAAACTTGGCTGGATGCAAGGCAGGGCAGTATATCAGAGGACATCACAGAGAGGAAAAAGCTCCTGGCATGGTGGCAGGAAGCAGAGAGAGAGAGAGAGAGAGATCAAGGCAGGAGGAAGGGAGACAGACCTTTTCAGGCCATTCCCCCACTGATGACCTTCAGTGGTAGACTTCACCTACCGAGTCACAGCTAGCTAACCAACTGATGAGTATCATGTCTCTATGATCCAATCACCCCCTCCATACCCAACCTAGGAGTGCAAGATGCTTTAGAAGGACATCTAGATATAAACCATAACACTAGGTTTCATTATGGTGTAAGTACCTCTAGAACTCAGCATTAAAAAGATAGAAATCCTATTAGATTTTGCCAATAAAACACACTGGTAACTATGACCCTGATTCTTAGGTTGGGAGGAGCCCACACAAATAAAATAAATATGAATTCCAAAGGGGTCTCATTGTGGATGCCAGCAGCTTCATTATAGATGCTACCAGCACTAGCAACTGAGGGATAGATTTGTAGTCCATTTAGGAGTCATTCTTGAAGACTACACCATAGCTATGCTACAGAGTAGTTGTTGCTGTTTCCTTCCAAGGGCTTAGTGTCACCATTTTGGAAACATCCAGTGTATCCCACATTGTCACTACCAGGACTTCTCCTAGAATAGTCATAAAATCAGCAATGCACTCTGACTGGTATTTGTACCATATCTTCATAGGTTACAACATTAGCCACTTTTCAAGTTAGTTCATGGGGAAATAAATGAATCTTTCTCCCACTATTGTTTCACACCCAAACAAAGAATTTCATAACACACACGAAAACACTACAGTGATACTATTCTATGGTACCCAACTTGAACCAAAGTCAATGTAACTTGTCAAATCAACACTCAAAGCTGCATGTATATTCAGAAAAATCTGTTTACTGTAAATGCCAACTCATGATAAAGAAGAATATAGACAATTAATCTCAAGATGGGCAAATCCCAGTATAAGTTCACAAATAATATGAAAAAATAAGGTAAAACAATGCTTCCAGAAAAACAAAATTACTCTCTAATGATATACCTAAAAGTATGTTGAGAAAATTCTTTATAGAGAATGTGAAGAATAATTACAAAAACTGAAATGAAGTAAGAAGAATAAAGATAAAAAATGTAATAAAACTAGGAAAATAATTCATGAAGGAAAAATCCATCAAAAAGAGAAGGTGGGATCTTTTAAAAGAATCATAGCTTAATGTAACTTCCAAGAAACTAAAGAGAATAACTTCAACTATATTATAAGAGCTTGTAAAAAATTATGAATGTTATACTTAATGGCAAAACATGAACAATTTCCTCTCAATTAATAAAAAATAGAGGGTAATGTCCACTCATTGGGGGAAATGCCTGCTCATGATACTATTCATTATTGTCCTGAATTCCCAGCCACTGAATAAGAAAAAAAAAGAAATAAAATCCACAAGTATTTGCACATAAACGTAACTATACTTATACATAATAAGATTGTTGGCTATCCGTATTTTTTGTATGAAAAAGTTGTGTTCTGCCAAATGCCTATAATTTAAGTACCTTGTTGCTTTTGGTATCTTCTGTCTGACATGAACTGTTTCCCCTTTGCCATATGTCTCCAAATCAGTTATAGACTAAAACCTAATGAACTGTAATTCAAATAAACCTGTCTTCCTTAAACTTTTGGTGTTGAGTATTTTATTCTAGCAATGAGAAAAGTCACTAAGACAGAATTTAGAACCAGAGAAGTTGGGTCATTGTTGTGACTGTACCTGATCATGTAGTTCAGGGAACTTTGGAACTTGCTTATGAGAAAAGTTTGGAAAGATTTGGTGATGACAGCTGTAAAAGTAAAGCTTGAATATCTTAGCCTATACATGATGGAAGATTCTAGTCATAGCACAGAAGACCAGAATGCTGACAGCCTTTGTGCTAGTAAAGACAAGGCTTGGAACATTTCTGCTGGGAAATAAAAGACTCTATTGGTTGTTAGACTCCAAAACATGTGTGTTATGGGTTAGAAAAAAGTCTGTCTGCATTTTGCTTGTGTCCTGACACTTTGCTGAAGACTGAAATTAAGGGTAGTAGACTAATATGGCAGAAGAATTTTCAAAGCACTGACATGTTGAAGTAGCAATATGGCTACTCCTGGGGGCTGTTAGCCAGATTTATGTTGAAAATCAACAGCAAAGAGTCCAGCATTGTGGTTTTAAATGTTCTGAGTTTGGCTAGAAAAGAATCTCCATTAAGGCTGTGGACTACAAACATAGAGAAGGGATCTTAATTGCTGAGAAGGAACAGGAGAATAGTAAAGATACCCTGAGGACATCAGAAGAAGCAGCAGGAGTCCACCCTTTGTAGCCTCAAAATTGCAAAAGTGAAAGACTGTTTTAAGAAGAGAGCCCCAGAGCACCATGTTCCAAAATTGCAGCTGTCTAAGGTAATTATTCCCCAGGATTTTGTTCACAGGTACTGAGCCCCTATAACCAAGAGAGAAAGAAGCCAGGCTACTGCTCCAGCTGGCAGCAGACTTTGGCATTATCCATATGGTGCTGGTTTTGGGTGTATGCAGAATACAAGAGCTGAAATCAGAAAGACTTCCACCCAATATTAGAAGAAGGTCTGGGATGCTACGTAGTATATCCCTGAGAAGGAAGTATAAAGCTGGGAGTGTAGAGCCAGAGGTGCCGAGAAAACACCAGAAATTTGGAGAGCTTGGTCCCTTTCCTTTGTAATCCCCTAGTACCTTGTGGGATGATAATGCTTATCTTGTGCCATTGAATATTAGAAGTGCTTAGCTTTCTTTTCATCTGTGCAGGGTCTCACAGCTAAGAGTTGGCTTTAAATCTCAAAGGAGACTTTGGATTTGTACTTTCCAGCAATGCTGATACTCTTAGGACTTTGGCAACTCTAAGAGATGTGCTAAATATCTTTTGTTTATATTCTTTGGGGACCAGGCATAGAATATCATGGCTTGTCTTCAGATGCCTCCACACAAGCTTCATGTGGCCATAGAAGGAGCTTTTTTTTCTGAGGTGGAACATTTTCATAGGTGACAGTGGAGTTGATTCATGGTGTAACACATTACTGAAGGACACTGAGATTAAGTGTGCGAATGCTAGCACTCTAAGTAGTTTAAGTAAGATAAAGGGGGTAGAAAGACACTGCTAAATTTCCTTGTTGCTTTTTCTACTTTTTGCCCAACATGAACTGTTGCCCTCTGCCGTGTGTCACCCTGCCTCAGAGCCAGCTGATTGTGGACTAAAACTTCAATGAACTATAAGCCAAATCAACATTTCCTCCTTTAAAAAAAAACCTTTAATTTATAAAATAATTTGAGAAAGTTTGTAGGTTATAAGACCATTAAACAAAAATCTGCAGCATTTCAAATATTAGCAGAAAACAATTGGAAGATGGAATAAAATATCCTTTCTAGTTGCATACAAAATAAAAATCTATAGGTATAAAAGATGTATGATTTGTACATTAAAGGCACAAAAGTATTACGGGAGAACCATTAAACATGTAGATAAGTAACATGTTATTCACGACTAATAAATTTGACTACTTCACATTGTTAAAATAGTCATTCCTCCAAACAGATTTACAGATTGAACACAATCTCAAAAAATATTCCAGAGATTTTTAAAACATGGAAATCCCAAAACGTCTATGCAAATGCAAAGGATTTCAAAGTAAAAAAAAGAAAGAAATTAAACATTTATAAAACTACTTTCAATTATTAACCATAAAGCCTTCACCTTAAGATATTTAAGATACACAATGCTTAATTCATAATTAGACCAGAACAACTTTTTTAAATGTGAAAATAATGTGACTATACATTTTACTATTTAATTGACAATAAGCATAAAATGGTTGTCAGCATCTTTAATAACAAGAGAAATTAAAATTAAAACTGTAATGAAATACTATGTTATACCTCTTGGCATAGAGTTAAAGGAATGGAAATATGAAGTGTTGGTGAGCAGGTAACTGGGTCTCAGAAGATAAAAAGGACACTTATTCATAAAACTTGTATGTAACATTCATAGCAATTTTAGAATAGTCAAAATCTGGAGACAATCCAACATCCATTGGTGGGAGGATGGAAAATCAAATGGGATATTCAAGCAGTGGAATTCCCCTGGCTTCAGTGTATCCCTGGAAGTTCATGTGTGGTGCAGTGTAATCCTGAATGTGACAGTGTTCAGAAGTAGATGATTTAAATGCTGATCAGCTTATGCAGACTCCGCTTGCATGAGTGGGGGGTCAGTGTTCCTATCCCAGGATGAGTTCTTCTCTGTCCTTCCTTCTGGTTGTTTCTTTGTCTTTCTTACCATGTTACCTTCTATCATGTTATGATGTAAAAATCTGTCACTAGACATAACCCTTTGATCTTGAACTTTTCAGCTTCCAGAACTATAAGAAATACATTCCCATGCCTTACAAATTGCCCAGGCTAAAGCATCCTGGTATAGTTGCATGAAATGTACAAAGAGAGGAATTGCACTTAACAGTTAAAGGATCAAATTAGTAGTATATGTAAAAGTAATTTACATGATAACCTCAAATTTTGTGCAGATGGAAAAAAAGATATAAAAGAGTACTGTATTTTCTATTCATGTATATTAAATTAAAGAATATGTAGAAAAATCTCAAGTGGTAGAAGTAATATTATTAATTACCAGAGGTGAAGGAAAGAGGTAGACTCATTGCAAAGCAGCATAAAGGGATTTTGTGTGATGATTGACATGTTCTGTACCTTTATTTGTTAGTTTCACATACATTTACATTAAAAAAATCACTCAACTGTAAATTTAAAATTATGTGTTTTGTATAAATTATACTTTAATATTGTTGATGTAAAATATTTCTTTGAGGCCATCACTTAAGACATCCCATATGTATCATTCATTCATTTACTTATTAATGTAATTATTTAATTTTTATTGTGCACAAAGCAGACATGGGAGCTTCACAACGTTTCCAACCTAGAAAGGGAAATAATGAAACTTCTGTAATCACAAACAAGAGTGTTGGGTACTACATGGGGGTAAATTCGGAACACCTAATTCTGTAAAAAAGAAGTCAGAAAACAATGCCCAGTTGAAATGAAGTTTTAGCTGAAACTAAAGGCATGATTAAATTCTAGTCTAAGAAAGTAAAGACAAGTCCTGTCCTAGATAAGTGTGGTTTCATGAAAAAAAGCACAGCATAGGCTGTGGTTGTATTTAGACCGCAGCGGGGCCATAAGAGCATAGCATTAAGTACGCTAGCACATTTCAATTTTATTTCCTTAAGACTAGGAACCAATAAAGAAGGAATATAAATACAATCCATTTTAGAAATCCCAACCTTGCTAGCCTATGAGGGAAGAGTTGTTTGGGGTTGAAAAATGGGGATAGCACTGAAAACAGGAGGATCACTGTGAGTCCAAGCTGCATAGTGAGATACTCTACCAAATACAGAAACAAAAAAAGAATGGGGATATTTAGGCAAGAAAAGACTGTCTTAAGGTTATTTCAGGACATAATGGGAGCTTCCCCAAGTGATATAATGAATAAAAAGAGTGAATTAGGGATTATAATCAAATAGCTAAAATTATGCATTGGTTGGAAGAGAAGGCAGTGGATGATGATCATGTTCTGGCTTAAACAAACTAGTGTGGCAAAAGTTATGAGTTTAATTTAAGACTTATTGAGTTTGGAGTATGTTTTATTTCTATTTGTTATGTTAGGACTAAAGAATTAAAAGGAAAATTCCTCACTAATTTGGTTGACTGAAAGCTGTTCAGGGTGTTTGCTTATTTTTAAATTATTTCTCAGACCACATCCCAAAATCAATTCCTTTTTGTTAATTCAGTGCCTAGTTAGGCTAAATAGACCCACCAGCATGGCCTAATTTTGTTCCTTCCCTCTTTCCTGTTACTGAGACTGATTCTGTGAGCAAAGCCCTGTCTTCTCCGGTGATTCTGGTGGTCTTCACACAGAAGAGTGGATGGCTTGCAAAAATAAAACACAAAATTGCCATCTTTGCTCTGCACTTACCAGGACCAATTGCAAGCTACAAGAAAAATGTGATGTTGCGCATGTGGAAACTAGCCATCTAGGCACATGTTTTTAGAGCATGAAAATTTAAAAAAAAACACAGAGGTGATAAAAGACAACTTCCTCCTCACACATCAACAATTCCTTGAGATCATATGTATTGTTGTGTGTTATTCTATTTCTGTCTTTGTTTCTGATTTTTGTTCTTGCCTTTGTTTTTACTCTTCAAAATAAAATAAAATAAAAAGGACTTAAAAACTAAAAAACAAATGATAATTACCAAAAAAAAGGAAAAGGAGAAGAAGGAGGAGGAAGAGGAGAGGGAGGGAGGGAAGTGAAGATCAGTACTCATCAGAAAGATAGCCTCCAGTAGAAAGATGTCCCCTGTCTTCAGGACACTTCAGCTTTCTGTACTATCTGTAGCCTGAGACAACACAGTGAAACTATGGCTTCACGCAGTCTGCAGCTTACCTGAGCTCATGCATTAAAACTAGGCCATGCTTTCCTGGATGGCATCTTTCAATCCATTGACGGGTTGCCTTAATTTCTTTTTTATTTTGAGAACCCAGAATAGTTTCTTGGTGTTAGAGTTGGAAAACTTGTCAACAAAAGCACTTTCCAACTCACTGCACAAAGTGAGAAGTAGCTGATTTAGACACCAACTCCTTCAGAATTGGAAGATGCTGTGTTATGTCCCTAATTTCACTTTGGCCCCTCTTCTGAAGCACTGAGATTTATTCTCTTTTCAACTTCTATTGTGCATAAAGAACGTGGTCAGATAAAAAGTTTTATGTACTTGATTTTATTTAGGCCCGTTTTATTTAAAGCCAGTTTGGTTTAAAACAAGATTATTAATATGGACCTTCCCATCACCCTAGAATAGGTGATAAGTAGAATTTGGTGCTGAGACTTTAATAATTACACCTTACATTTATGGATAATAACTCATATAAAGTGAATCAAATAAGAAACAATACTGATTAATCATTGGTAATGTTTGTTTGAATAATTTATCAGGGTTTCCAACTATCCAGAGATTTTTGCTACCCTGGGGATCCTGTCATTGACATAGAAGCTGTAAAACAGCAAATTCTGAAGTGCTTTATTTCTAACTATGCACAGTGATGTACATGGCCATTCACAATGCATGCAGAGCAAAACTTCAACCTCGGTTCTCTGAAAAGAGGAAATACATAAAATATCTGAGAGCCAATACTTTCTGGGAGGAAGATTCTTACCCCACCATGGACAGAAAGTAAACAGAGAAAATGTGGTGAATGTGCTATTAAGTATCGTTCTCAGTAAAAAGTATTGAGTTCACTGGAGAAATGTCAATTCCATTCAAGTGGAAGAAAAAGCTTAAGGTGGGCCATTTAGACCTGGATGATTCAGAAGCCAATAAGATGCTGAATGACGAACAATTCACATCAAATTAATGAGAGTGTCCTGAAAGGCAGACCTCTTGGAAAAATTTGATATGACTGGAGCATTAGAAATTATAAGTGTAGCAATGCATTATAACACAATGAGCTTAAAAATAACTCATGAGTCCATAGTAATATTCAAAAGAGCATGAATGTGAAGGAGAGCAAATATTATCAATGAGTACCAAAGCGGGAATACAGAATTGAGGGGAAATACAGTATCTACAGCTGCAGAATATAAACAAATATTACTTATATGAATTTAAAGGCTCAGTGTAATTTTTGCACAAAGAGAACTAATGACCATCATCTTAACAAGTAATTAACTTAGCACTAATAGTTTTAGCTCAACCTGGTATTATGTTTCCAGATTTGATGAATTCTGTGTATAGTTTTTCTTAGACATTGATCCTGACAGAAATTACTAACCTGAATATAAACTAGAGGATGCAATTTGATGTGTTCAAAATGCTATATCTTCTGCAAGACAATTAGCCTCTTTGAAAACATATTATCATAAAATAAAACTCAAATTCAAGGAACTATTCCCAGTTAAATAAGAGATAAAAAAGTAACCCATGCTACACATGAACTGACTCACTGGGATGAAATTAAAAGTGATGATAAAATAAAATACTTTAAAAATATTCTGAATAAAAAATGTATTTAATCTCAGCAATATGATGGTGATGTTTCTGTGTGTAACTTTCAAATAATTTGGAGGCAGGAGCAAATTGTTGACTTTAAACACAGTATCACACTATTGTAACACTTTTGCAAGCCTAAACAGTTTCCCAATAAAAGATCAGAGAATAGTAAAATAAGTACTTACCTTAAAACTGCTTTCCTATTATTTGAAAAATTGGTATCATATATGAAACAATGAATATACAATTTAAATCCAAATGAAACTAAATCTAATTTTCTAATGTGCTGTTTCAGATATTTATAGCCTCTTCTCTGTTCCTTATACACAATGACTTCTAAAGGAACAGACCACAGTTTTGGGATAAGTCTATATTACCCAGGGCAATACTGTGGCCAGCTTAGTAAAATCTATGGAAAACTCTGATAGATTTTTTTCTTTTATCATGAGTAGAAAGGAAATGGAGCTCAAATATTTATTCTATTCTAGAGCTAATTTTAAATTTTATTTCACTCTTTTCACTCTTATCTTTATAAATGTCCTTCCATATTTGGGCTTGACTTGTTCTTCTTTTTCTAGAAGCTTCAGAAAAATAATAATTATAATAATTATACTACTAATAATTATATACTATAATTATATAATAATTATACTACTAATAATTATAATAATTATGTAATAATTATACTACTAATAATAATTATATATTATATAATAATTATACTACTAATTTCTCTTGTATTATTAAAGGGAACAGTTAATGCTTAATTTTTGTGACCAATTTTACATGTTTATATCTGGTAATCTGAACAACTACTTTGAAGATAACAATATGCAATATGACAACTGTTGTTGAATTCTGTTGTGGTTTGTGTCTAGGTATCACCCCAAAACCTCATGTAGTCACAGGGGAAGGCTTCTAGAGTTTATGATTAATTCATGAGTTGGTGCTGGAATTATGGAAGTGAGTGCTACACCTGGCCAGGGCGGAGAGCCCGAATGCAGTGTAAGGAAGGGAGAGAGGCTTCCTGTCTCTCTGTCTGCTTCTGCTGCTGCTGCTTCTGATTCTGCTTTTTGCTCTTGCTGCTTTGCTGGTTTCTACCTTCATGAACTGCTGCCCTCTGCCATGTACCATATTGCCTTGGCTCCAGCGGACTATGGACTGAAACCTCTGCAAATTGTGAGCTAAATGAACCTTTCCTTCCTTAATTTTGGTTGTTGGGTATTTTGTCCCAGCAAAGAGAGAAAAAGTAACTGAAACAAATTCCTATCATCTCTTAAAATCTTTTAAATTATTTATGTATTAATTTATTTATTTGATGTAGGTTCTTAATATGCAGCTCACATTCATAGTGATTCTCCTGTCTCAGCCTCCCTGGTACTGGGATTACAGGCCTGCACCTCTATACCCAGTTACAGTGGCTGCTTGGCAGATCACCGGCATAGCATGCATTAGCAGGGATTAAACCTGGGTCCTTGTGCTTGCCAAGCAGGCACTTAGACTACTGAGATATCTCCTGATACCCTATCATTATTTTTGAAATTCTGTATCATTTTTAATTTTTTTTTTATTTTTTATTCTCCTTAAAATCAAAGAGAACAACCATGAGGTATAAATATTAAGGCCATCTTAATATTCTGAGCTGTAATAGGCTCAAGTCAACAACTTCTTACAATTGCCAATCCTGCTGATAACCCACTACTATTATGGATTATTAGACTATATTTTATTATTTTGCTGAATTCAAGTACCTACAATCTTTAGACTGACTTCAAGTATGAAAAGGTCCTTTAATGACTTCTCTAAATACAGCTTCTCTAACTGCAATGGAACACCCATCTCTGACAAAACAAAATGAAAAAGGGGAATATGTTGGGAGCCACAAAGCTAGGTAATGGATCAAATATGTGTAGGTGGGACTTGGCCCAGTGCCTAAAGCAAACAAAATACCTCACTTCTGAGATAAACATCCT
Organism: Octomys mimax; assembly: GCA_002564305.1. NCBI lineage: Eukaryota > Metazoa > Chordata > Mammalia > Rodentia > Octodontidae > Octomys > Octomys mimax. The sequence continues at coordinate 10,270 of NDGM010650971.1, forward strand.
GTCTGGTTAACATTAGCTATCAGTTGCTAGGCAACCTAGTGTCATGCATTACTAACTTTACAAAAGTGTAAACGACTGTTTTGTTATGAAAAAAGGAGAAAAAAATATATAACTATATATATGTACACACAAGAGAGTTAGGATAGATATACAGCTACTTTCTCTTAGTTCAGTGAGAACAAAAGTTTGTACTAACATTGTATAGACATATCATATCTGCATCTTATCCTCTGAATAGCTACTATGAAGACAACAATATGGAATGTATTAGTAATTGCAACCATCCGAAGTTTTAAAAAATATTTTTATTGAGAAACAAATAGCAATGAGACAGTTTCACAACTAATTACTAGTACATTTT
>NDGM010651625.1:0-17345 GCA_002564305.1 Octomys mimax
GTGGTGGTGCGTAGCCTGGAGAGCGACCAGGAGGGCCACTACAGCGTCAAGGCTCAGTTCAAGACGTCCAACTCCTACACTGCTGGCGGTCTGTTCAAGGAGAGCTGGCGTGGCACGGCAGACGAGGCCGACGCAGGCCGCCTGACTCCGTCGCGCTCCCAGATTCTACGGACTCCGTCACTGGGCCGAGAGGGCACGCATGAGCGGGGCCGCGCCGCCGTGTCCGACGAGCTGCGCCAGTGGTACCAGCGCTCCAGCGCATCGCAGCGCGAGCACAGCCGCCTGTCACACGCCAGCTCCGCGTCCTCGGATAGCGGCTCACAGCACAGCACCTCCTCCCAGAGCACCTTCGTGGCGCACAGCAGGGTCACCAGGATGCCCCAGATGTGCAAGGCCACGTCAGGTGAGCGGAGTGACTTGGGTGCCACCTCCGAGAGGGAGGTCCCTGGAGTGCGGCTTGGGGGGCTGGTATTCCCCCCTCCCCCTGCGCCTTGAGGCCCAGCTATAGATCTGTGGTGCCATCAAGGGTGAGGACTGCACACGTGACTGCCCCAAACAGAGCAGAGCGCCTGCAGTGCATCACACTGCGCGCGTGCTTATGCCATTCAGGAGCAAAAGGCAGCAATTATCCATGTTGCTGGTACATGAGATAGCGCCTGTTGTCAAGCAGGCGTGTCAGTTTTAATTCATACACAGACCAAAACAGTTGCTCCTCCTGCAGTGAGGTCTGGCGCTTAGACCTTGTGTGGAGGGAGGGGAGCCAGGGATTCCTGAGACCTTCCTGTCAGATGTGGGAGACCCCAAGATTGGTATCCCTCCCATTCTAACCCTGGTCTTGCACCATCATTCCGGGGCAGAGCCAACACTCTCTGTTCCCTTGTGGCATGTAAACCGTTCCTTCAAGTAAGGACAGACACCCAAGTAAGGACAGACACCCAAGAGCACTGTTTCTGGTGCTCTATCCAAACAAAGGTGGATCTTTCGCCCGGTGAAGAGAAACTCTAGTAGGTTCGACACCCATTTTATAGTTCAGAAAGGAAACCAGGTTGGGGGTCAGATTAGGTCTTGAAGCCCCGCCCCCCAGGTGGGGACAGACCTGAGGAAGGAAAGAAGGGCACGTGCACTGGTACCTGCAGAGGTAGCTCTTGACTGATCTTTGCTGGCATTTCCATTTCAGTGACATTATGACACAGCCACAGGGTAGGTAGTGTTTTCAATACCTTGATGTTATAGCTGAGAATTTTCATAATCAAACTTTGACTTATGCATGAGACAGCGTCTCGCTCTGCAGTTCAGGCTAGCCTCTAACTTACAGCAATCCTGCCTCAGCCTCCCGCAAGTGCTGGGATTATAGGTGTATGTCCCCACGCCCAGCTGTCCTATTGCTTTGTACTCAGAGCACTGACCAATTGCTGAATCAAGTTTTAAAATGGAGAAAACCATTCTTTCCTTTTGGAAGTTCCAGCAATTTCTTTGCAAAACAACAGTGACCATAATCGGCACTGATTCCACAGTTAGTGTGCGCTGTGGTTTGTACACTTGTTTGCACTCTTTGCACTCACGCCTCTTCTAAGGAATGAAGGGTTGTTCTGCATCCTGTTTCCTGTAGGCAGAGAGAGTGAGAAAGATTTCAAGGTAGAAATGATGGACATTTTAAGGACAGAATGGGAGAAAGAGAGGAACTCCAAGTCAGGAACTGAGTCACTTAAGTAAAAACACAGAGCAGGCAAAGAGGAGTCACTGAAAGGCTGTGACTCAGGGTGTCTTCCAGGACTGTCTTAGTTACTTTCTCTTGCTGCTGAGACAAAATATCCAAATTCCAAAGCTACAGGAGGAAAGGCTTATTTAGCTCAAAATTCATAGTGGTTTCAGTCCATAACCAGCTGGCTGCAAGGCAGAGTGGCACATGGCAGAGGGGAAACCATTCATGGCATTGGAAAGCCACAAAAGCAATGAGAGAGGGGAGCAACAAGCCTCTTTATGTCCCTTATATGGTATCCAGTCTGCTGGGATTAGGGCAGTGCCATTCCAGTTAGTGGACCGATCAGCAACCACCAACCCTTAATCCCAGCACCCTTAATCCTAGCATTGAATCATGAATCCATCACATGCTCTAGATTCAGCTGCTTCTGAAAAAGCCCCATCTAAAAGTGCATGAGGCTTTGGGAGGGCATCTAAACACAAAGCATAACAGGGACTGAAGGAAGTTCTTACAGTCTTGAAGGATGAACTGGCCACCCAGCTCCACCAGGCCCCAGGCTTCTGCCTTCACCCTGCACTGACATTTCCATGTACCAACAGCCATGAGTGTACCAACGTCCTATAGCTTTTTTCATGTACCTTCCTTATCTATAAAATTAGCCCAGTGTGTTGTCCACTGACATCCTAAGAGGATACGAGAATAGGTACACTCTGGGTACCATATAAAGGGCAAAATGGGCCAAGAAAAGTGGCCCACATCTCAAACGTGAAATACTCCAGAGGCTGAGGCAGGAGGATCACAAATTCAAGTCTATCCTGGGCCATTTAGTGAGACCCTGGCTTAAAATAAAATAATAAAAAAGAGCTTGGGATGTAGCTCGGCAGTAGCATTCTCATCTAGCAGCTGCAAGGCCCTGTTTCAATTCATAATATTGCCAAGGGGGAGGGGGTGCTTAGGAGGTTGGCCCTGACACTCTTAGTTGAAACAGTCCAGAAGTATCAATGGCAGAGGGTAAAAGTCCTTATAGTCCAGCCGAATTGTGGAATTCATCTAGTTGATTTGCTTTACTTGAAAAGATTAGGCAGCTCTTTTGGAACCTATTTCAAGCTGATAATTTGATAATTTAAAGACGCTGCACCAGCATGAGGATGTAGCCCAGCGGCAGATCGAGCACCTGCATAGCGTGTATGAGACCCTGGGTTCAGTCCTGGGACCAAAAAACATTTTTTTGTTTGTTTGCTTGAAAAAGAAGCTGCATGTGAGTTGTGAGAAGGAGCCCACCACCAAGAAAGCAGAGGGCTCATCTAAGCACAGGAGCATTTTCTCCCTGCTGCATTCCCAGCTAGGCTCCTGTGTTGCCTGCACCAGTGAGTTCCTAGCAGTCGGGCATGGATGGTCTTCTAGAAGTGCTATACCCATTTGAGGTGTTCAGAAGTAGCAGCCGCTAAGCCTGAACTAGCAGAGTGCTGGCTTCCAGGCCTTTTCAGAGGCTTTTCTGTAAAGAGAAGCAAAATCTTGGCCTGCAAATGCCCTGAGCTGCTCCTCCCTATACAAGCCTTGCCCTACCTCCCTTGAGGTCCTGTGGTGGCTTCAGGGTCTTTGTGGCAGTCACTATCTCTGCAGCCACTTCCTGTAGCAAAGCAGGGGGTGCAGGATCCCCAGGTAGCCCTAGTGCAGGTACATGGTGCTGGGCAGAAGGGGTGGGATGTGGAAGAGAAGGGCACAGAGTTGTCTCACCACTGTGCTCATGGCCTGGGACTACTGCGACCTTGCCATGGGGTCCCAGCCCTCACCACTGGATGTGGTGACCCCTCAGCCCGGGTGGTGTAGGTCCTTCACCTGGTCTGACCCTGCTTCTCCCTGCCTTTCCCCAACACCCACCTGCAGCTGCCTTACCTCAAAGCCAGAGAAGCTCAACGCCGTCGAGTGAAATTGGAGCCACCCCCCCCAGCAGTCCCCACCACACCCTAGCCTGGCAGACTGGGTGAGTCCGCCCTCTGGGTCTTCTACCTGGCTCTTCCAGCTTCTAGACTGGTCAGCCAGGAAGAGTCATTCAAATCCTGGTGACAGAAGAACAGAGGTGTCATCACTTGCTTCCTTCCCTTCAAGAGAATTCTGGGTGAAGTGTCATCACCTTCTATCCCACTCCTTTTGCCTCACTTTCCTTTGGGGGGTGAACTTGGTGTGCTCTGTTGAGACACTGGGAGGTGGAGGTGGAAATGGAATTATGTTTCTTGGGTCAGAATTCCACACAGCAGTCAGTTGAGTTGAGATAATGCCCCAGCAGATTCATAATGCCAGACAAGACTGTCAGAGGGAGCAGAGAGCGAATGAAGCCCCTCCTTGTGCTCACGCTGGGCCGATGCTGCCCAGACTTCTCGCTGTCTTGATGATCATGGTGCAGCTTAAGAAAAAGGCTTCTGTCCAGGCCACACACCTGTTCTTTATCAAGCACAGAAAGGGGACCAGGGATGCTGAGATCATCAGGCAGAAGGTGCCCACAGAAAAATGAAACGACGTCAGTTCTTTCTGTGGCTGTAGGTGTAGCCTCGAAACTTACCATCTGCATCCAACTGGGATGCTGCAGCCTGCCAAAGGGTCCTGTGGACCAGGTGACTGCATTGTGCTATAACATGTGCCTCCCGTGTACACTCATTGCTACCACCTCTGAGTGGATGCCACATTCTAGCAAACTGTTGATTAGAGGAGCAAGGTGTCCCCGTGTCCAGTATGATCCTCAGCTTCCAATTTTCTGAAGCATCTGATGAGACATCTGGGAGGAGTTGACAGCTGTCTGAGCTGCACTGTGAGAAAACCACAAGCGCACAGTCAGCCCCATGACTGCACTTGAGGCTTCTGTACCTGTTTCCACTCCTGAGTTTCTCTGTCCTCATTTACGCCAGGCTTTCTCAAGTCCTAGTCTGTTATAGGGATGTGGGGAGCTAACATTTATTGAGCACTTGCTGTATATGGACAGACTGGATGTGCTTCTGACATCCACGAGTTCATCCACTCCTCACTGCCCCCTGGCAAGAAGAATATCTGTGTCTTTTGATTTTATAGCTAGGGACCAGAGAATATAACAGCTTTGCCCCAAGTCACATCTCTGGAGGTTATGAGCTCAAGCTTTGTTCTTTTCCACTGTACCAGTGGTCCTTGAAATGTGGACACTACACCAGCACCATGAGGCCCAGTTGCAGGCTTCTCAGAAATGAAAATTCTCAGTGCCCTTACTGAATCAAAAACCCCTGACATCCTGTTAAATGTGGCAGCCACAGAAGTGTCCTGTGCTGCCTCTCACTCCTGTTGAATGAAGAGAATCTATTGTGCCAGCGTTAGCATTCTGAGGTCCACTCTTGCTCCTCTTCCTGTCTTTAGCAGCACGTACCCCCTTGTCCCTACAGCATCCATTAACAATACTCACACTGCCCACTCTCCCCAGCACTATCTTATGACCAGGCAGCCGCGGCAAGGCTGAGTGCCCAGTGGTCTCCCCAAGAGTCACAAAAGAATGACACACTAAAGAATTAGAGCGCTAACTCATCCCAGCCCGGTAGTCCACTTCCGATCTCTAAGTACCTCTCCTACTCTCCAGGTTTCTGCATCGTGTCCAGTCTCCTCTGATTCAAATACTTGGTTGACTGACAACAGTCTCTGGAATTTATAATCTCCCTCACACTTAAACTGGCCTTGTGAATTGCCTTTTTCACTGTTTGTAGTTCATGAGGACTCAAGAAGGCAAATTTAAAACAAAGCTATTTGAATCCCTGAAGTAACTTTTGGCAGCTTGAGCAGAATTATCGTTAACACACAACAATGTCTCTGTGAAAAGAAAACGAGACCATGGGGAAAGAGCACCAACACTTGCCTTCCTAATGAAGCTCAAGAGGTCATTAGATGCAGTAATGGGGACCGAAAGTTCTTTCTGGCTCACAGTTTTGCACTGACACCTGATTTTGTGACTAAGCTACTAATTATGTCTGTGTTGATTCCTCTCTCTAACATGACCTCTCTTCTCTTCCTCTTTTGCTCTCCTTTATTCAGAGAAGCGACAGCAAACTCACCCATCATGGATGGGTCTGAGTCTCCAACTCACCAAAGTACTGATGCATAGAGGTACCGTAAGGGAATGCTTTGTTCTTACTGCGCATGCGTTTGCCATTCCACCTGTGCTGCTGATGTGTTGCCTTTACCCATGTCGTAGTTTCCAGAAGGAAATGTCTAGGGATGTGGAATCCATTGTGTTTATGTCTTATTTCTAGTTCTGTATGGAACACTGTTTTTTCCTGTGTTCTTACATCAGCTGTTGGATAGTCCCAATCCTACTTCCCACAAAGACTTCTCAAAGTATGTCAGGCCTTCCCAGCCTCTATATGCTACAGATATTTGTAGACATTTTTTGCTGGCTTAGTAATCTTCATTCACGAAAAAGTTCGCTGCAATCTAATTTCCAAAGGGCTAAAATCAGAATGAGTCAATCCAGAAGCACCCAGATGCCACTTATAATTGAATCTTGCATTGGATGGCAGCCGTGGGCTGTGCCAAGCACTGTAGAGCCCTCAGAATGTCAGTGGGTCAGCACCAGTGCTGCCTGAGAGCCCCTCATAGTGACTCCTGGGCACCCCCGGGTTGCAGAACTACGTGCCACTGAATTCACACGTCACTGACACGTGCTCTGATTCCCAACCCTGGAGTCCCTAAAGGCTGAGTGACTGATTGCATGGTATTGAAACTGAATACTGTTTCAAGGGATACCTAAAAAGACCAGGATACCATGCACAAGTGGTAAAAGGTTGTAAGTTTATTAGATTAAAAACAAACTTACATTCCATATTATATTCCAGGAACCCTGTTAGAGACTGCAGTTGCAGTTCAAGTCACCAATCTGGAAATCTATCAGAACAGGGGAAAGGGGAATACGAAATAGCTACACGTATATATTAAGGGCTTTGTGAAGTCAAAGGAAGAGGCTAAAGGGATTCAGCGATGAGAGGGCTCCCTTCGGAGGCTGTGCTCCATGACCCTATGGCTGCCTCAGGAACAGCACTCTTGTTTCACTATAGAGAAAGAACAGAACTTCAGGCTGAAAAGCAAGTTAGGACAAGATTACCAACAAATCAGGTGTGAGTGATGTACATTTGTCAGGTGGGGATGAGGAAAGCAGGGCCCAGGTTTAAGAGGAAACCAGACATCTCACCACTTGGTAGAGAGAAGAGACCAAGGGAGGGCAATATCATGAGAGCAGCAGGTTCTAAATAAAACAATCACCATTTTCTCCTCCATTTGGGACAGATTCCTCAGGGGAGAGTGCTGGAAGTGAGAAGAACAGTGATGAGAATTAGGTTGCTCTGAAGGACTGCTGTTGAGTCCAGTCAGTCTTTTCAAATGAGTGCTGAGCAGCAGTACAAGCCCAGGACAGGTAGGATGGGATGGATCTAGAGGCCCCCTCACCTTGGCTTGGTGACCCCTGTAGCATGGATCAGTGTCCACCCAATTGGTTTTGTGAGTTAAATACTATGTCTCAATTATTAGCAAGCCGTGACGAGATAGCATTGCTCAGCATTCAATAAGATAGGAGGATGAGCCTTTGATGAAACATACATTCACAAGGCAATTTATAAAATCTGTAATATTCACTTTGTTGCACCTCCCACCCTTCACCCACCTCCCACCTCGCCTGCATGAGTAGAGCACCTGGGAGCCAAGGACTCCACTCACTGTGGTGCGTGTGTCCTGGCTATCTGTTCAGATCAGAGGCTTCTCTCAGCCAGCCCCTATGGATAGATTTGTCTCAGAGAGGTCCGGACCATATCTGTATCCAGAACAAATTCCTATTTCTAACAAATTACTTAAATGTGCTGGTACTAGCTGCACATCAAAAGAGATTAGCTCAGCAAGCTTAAGCACCTAAGAGTGTGACGGTAGGTGTAACTGGGAAGGCAAAACTGGGCCAGGGCTCCAAGTTTCCTTTCCATCCATAGCTCTGCTCCCTGCTCCCCGTAGCTTCATGCATAAGGAAACAGACACCCTTGTAATTTCCTTGCTATCTCTAAGCAGCAACTGTGGCTAAGGGCTCTCACTGGCAGACCAGGGACCCGTGCCCACATTTGCAGCAGTGAGGAAAGGGCCATGGCAGTTGGGGGACTGACCCCAGAGTAATTAATGCATGGCACCTAAAGGGCCAGCTAGCTGTCCTTTCCCTTAATTCCTCAGGTCCTTGGGCACATTGTGAGTCTGGTCTGATCCGTCAGGAGGATGAGACTGTTTGCAAATGGATGTAATAGAATCATCCATTTATCACCCAAATAAAAACTTCCATGGCTTGTATTATAACCGAGGGCCTCAGTTCTTCCACTTCTGAAGCCACCTTTAACAGAATCAACCCAGTGTATTTGCAATGATCCAAGCTCAAGCCTCTCGCTACAGTCTACTGAAAACCACAGACGCCTTGGAATTTTCTCGTTTTCAGTGGTCTGTTTTGTTTTGTCTTGTTTTGGGGCAGATGAGAAACATCTACAAAGTCCCTCCATTCATTCATTCCTAGACAAGTCAGCCAGTGAGACAGAAAAGATGAGCACAACTGATTATTTTCAGTGTAAACTGCCTCATGAAATTGTTTAAGATGTACTTTAAGCTCTTTAAATCTAAGTTTACTGACTTTTAATTTTTTTTCATTAGTATGTGTTCACAGTATACAATGTCCACATTGTTTGTGTGGAGTTGAGCCATGAACATAACACTCATTTCCTTTGAGCTTTGTTGGATTGGGGTCTGTTCCCAGTTGTCGTCCCCAGGAGTGCCCCTCGCACTGACCACGGAGACATCCACATGCAGGGAAGGCACTGGAGGAGCTGGTTTGGGATAGATGGAGAGAAGCTTTTCCCCCAGTAGTGATTTCTAGAAGTAATCATTGCTTCTGCATAGCTATGTGTTCATTTCTGAATTTTTAGGAATTATTTCTACCCAAACTAGAGGTGACACCTACTTGTAATACTTTTTACTTTTGCAATCCTTTATTTTGTGGTATAAACTTCGCTGTGTATTTTATTTTTGATGCCAGGGATGGAACCTAGGACCTTGAGCATGCTGACACGCTCTACTGCTAAGCTACATACCAACCCTCGCTGTGTATTTTAAAGAAATGCTTTTTTATAATGAAAAGTACATGGATTTAGACTAATGAGTGTCAGGACTCAGTCCAAACTGTCACCTCACTTGCACTATAGGGAAGGCTCACACTTAGAGCATCCTTCTGGGATGGAATGAAAAGCCACCCATGAAATCTGGACCCCTGGGGTCTGATAGTGATGACCCAGTCACTGTCCTGGCGAGAAGCCATCATGAGGAGCACAGCAAAAGATGGCTGTGGCTGTCCCTGAAAGTCACAGGGGGACCTCAAGCACCCCCAGACCAACTCCCATGTGTATGGATAGAGTTCTGGTGCCAGGGTTCTTGAGGTTCCCTGGTGATTCCAGGATGTGGCCAAGCTTGGACACCACCACGTTAAGAGTGAGCTTGCATTCTCCTCTGTCCCAGACGCTCGGGTGCCAGGGTTCCCCTTTGTGTGGACTCTCCTTCTGTGCATGCTCTGCTAGGTGCTTTGGAGAGTGCTAGTGGTGCTCCCTAGCAAGAGGACCACTGGTCCCAAGAGGCCTGTGTGAGGACAGGTGGACGCTCTGCACACAGACCCCTCTCACTGTCATGTCTCCCTTCTTGGCCCCCACAGGAGCTACAATGACAGCTGCTTCCTGGATTCCTCCCTCTATCCAGAACTAGCGGATGTCCAGTGGTACGGGCAGGAAAAAGCCAAGCCCGGGACCCTCGTGTGAGTCAGCCTGGCCCATCTGACCGCCTCGACGCCATTCTGAGTCACCTCACTGCCTCTCATTTGCCTTACCCAGACGCACTGTCACCTGCACCAGCTTCGGCCCTCAGCACTTTGTTTTCTCCTCGTTTCCACATCCCCTTCGCCCTCAAAAACCTGACTGAGGAGACATTCTGGAAGGTTCCGGTCCCACTGTGTGTCCCTTGGCTCTCTCATCTGCAGAGGGCCAGACAGCAATCCTCACTGGCATGTTGGTGGCTTCCCCCAAGCCAGGAAGTGTCAGGGAAGCCAGCTGGCATGACATTTCCTGTGGACAAGCAGCACAGGCAGAGAACTCAAAGGAAGGCCAACGTGTCCTGTCAGCCAACCAGGCACTTCAAGGAGAGGATGCCTTGCTGGGACTTCTGTCCCCCACCCCGGAATATCCCTAAGTGAGTCGGCTTGGGGGCATTGGGAGAGCAAGAAAGCTTAACACTTCAGAGCTGCATCGGAGGATCACAATCAGTTCTATGCTGCCAAAGATTAAACAAACAAAAACAAACAAAGAAGAGACCAAGAAGACCACTTCCTTTCCACAAGGAAATGTCTTTGACATTCTAAACTATTTCTCCAGGCCACAAGGGAAGTAATTCAGCCGCCTGTAAATCACATCTTCTCCTGATGCAGCTCCCTGACAGCCCACTCTTCCCCCCACCGTGAAAGCCTTGGAATTCAGCCCCGGGGACAGTGGCAGGAGGGAGTTGGCTGGCTTTGTGCACTCAGCATCCCCATCTGCCTGGACACAAAGGAGAACAGACCCTGGGGAGGAGCCCTGGCTGTGCAGGGAGCTCAGCCCGCACCTGAGACCCTTTGGGGAGCCGTAGTAAACACAAGGTGATAATTGCCAAAAGTGGTCTCTCTTATTAAAACAACCAGTAAAAGTGTAACCTATTTTCTTGCACAAGGCATTTCATTTTCTTCTGTTTTATGGGAAACCAAGGAAAAAGCACATTGCAGTCCATACAAGTGTTTAACTGTTGTGGCTCATTTTATGTTCATTAGCACTTGTGTGACAAAGAGCTTAGATTTAACTTCTCCTGTGTGTCACTTATTCAAAGAACCCAACCATGCCCTTAGGTAGAAAGATCTTACACATGTCTACTAGCCGGCCAGGCAGAGCAGTGTTGAAAAACATCAGCTCTCCAAAGCCCTACAACAGTGGCAGTCACTGTGGTCCATCCCGGGGTCTGCAGACACCCCGAGAGAACACAGGAAGCAAGCTCCTGGGCGGGAGCTGCTTGTTTACATGTGTTTTGAGCTAAGCTTAATACACAACCCGAAAGCCATCCATCTTCAAAGGCCTCAAAAGTACTTTTCTAATAACAAGTGCACAATCTGAATTGGGTCACTCTCAATGGCACATGAAGGTCTCCGTAGAGGTGGCATGTGGTGCTCCGTGGCCACATCGGGTGGAAGGGTCCTCCCTTGCTACGACTTCCTATTGGAAAGGCATTTGACAACAGCTACAGGAGTCAGGGTGGAATAGGTTTTTGGAAAGCATAACTAAATTTAGTTGTGGCGTCAAAAGGAAAAGGGGTGTTTTTCATGTATGGGTAATCCAAGAATTACAATAGATGCCACCACACCAGGAGGCTTAGAAGGGTCACCAGAGGGAACTCATTGACCATGCTGCTCCTTCCTGTGCAGCTTGGAAAGCACTAGGAGTTGAGTGGGACACCTCATAGCAGGGGGGAGCCCTCACATGGAGAAGAGAGGGGACCAGGAGGGTCACACGTCCTCCACCGCTTCTCTGCAGGAGGCAGGGCAGTGTGTCCTAGAACAGTGCACAGCTGGGCTGGGGATTCCAGTGTGCAGAAGGGACTGCTAATCCCAGGACACTTTAGGGGCAAAACTGCAGGATAAACAGACATTGGTTGCTGTGTTACTAAGTGAATCTGGGGCCTGACTTACTTGGGGCGTGGAGGGAGGGGAGGTATGGCTTTTGACAGAGCTCTAAAGAGCAGATTTGTTTTGCGGATGTTTTCTTTTTTTCCTTTCCTCAAAGGAAAATACATGAATAATCAGACTGCAACAGGAAAACAGTCAAAAGTGAATGGGGAGGTGACCAGCTTAGTCACTGTAGGTTGTACCACATGCACAGGGACTGGAAGTCAAGTGTGCAGCCAATCGGATCAAGCTTTTAGCCCAGTTCATTTTCAAGGATGAGAGACAGGAATTCCTCCAAAAATTTTGGATTATGTTTTAGATTTGAGGGGCAGAGAGGAGTGGAGTGGGAGAAGGAATTGCAGTTCCAGCAAACATCATGATAGTCTGGTAGTCAAGACGGAGATTAAGTAAAACAGGTTTTACTGTTTAGCTGTGTTCAGTAACAGAAGATGTACATAAGTGTTAGTCCTTTGCGACTAACAGAATTACTAAGGATTAATGTGGTGGGAAGCGCTATAGTTATGTATACAAGCACTTGCAAACTCTTTATATATCCCTATTTCTTTAAAACAAAAGAAGATGAAATATGAAGTCCCAGGTCTGATATAAAGCCCCTGCTGGATTCTTTGGATACCTATAAGAAGTTGCCTGTTTCACCCCAAAGCCTGGTGAAGATACATACAGCAGACTATGTTGTGAGCCAGATTGTTTTGTTTTCATTTTGTTATATGCAGGTGAGTGTTGAAACTGTTAAAATCCCAATCTGTTTTCATTCAGTATTAGTTTAGTTCTAAATATAGCAAACCCCACCCAGGTGCTATCTGATGACCAATTACTGCTTAGTTAACTAGGTGTAAAGTTTGACATATCCATTAATGTCGATAGTTTATTACAAGTTGTGTAAAATGGACTCTAATACTGGGAAAAGATTAGGTCGCTCCCAAAACTGACTGTAGAGCATGTAAAATGATTTTACTGGGTTCTGTTCCGCTGTCATCAATGAAAAGAGATGTATGTTGTAGACAAAGTTGCAGAATTGAAAAGAACTCTGCTTTTAATTTATTCTTTTTGTATTAAGAATTTGTACAGCACCTTTACATTTTGCAAAGCAGTGCTGTCAACACTTATTAAAGCATTTTCAAAATGAAAAAGATTCCAGTTGCCTCTTGGAGATTTTGTTTCTAAATGATAAATGCTTAATCATGATCCAGGAATTTATAATTTAGGTGCCTGCATCCTCATTGGGTTTTTTGTTTGTTTGTTTGTTTGGTTGGTTTTGGTACTGGGAATTGAAGTCAGGGGCACTGTATTACTAAGCTATATCCCATGCCCCCCCCCCACAACACACACACGTACTTTTGATTTTGAGACAAGGTCCTGTTAGTGCAGGCTGGCCTCGAATTTGAGATCCTCCTGCTTCATCCTCTGTAATAGCTGGGATTTCATGCAGTCTTCACCAGGCCTGGGTGGTTCATTTATTTTTAACATAAACCTATGCTACATATTCACATTGCCTTACTAGACAATAAAGACAAGCTCAGTGGATTAGGAAACCTACCCTTGTTTCCTTCTGTAAAGTATACAAGATAATAGAGTCTAAACCATGCATTATTTTTATTATGAAAAGGATTGGAGACTAGAAGTCAGTCCTTGTCAGAACAGTATTTCATCATTTATGTCACTATTCGTTATAAATAGCCACCTGCAGCACGTGCTGTCATGCATGTGTTCTATAGAAGGTATCATGTCCTCAGAGACAAGACGAGGCCTTGACAAATTATTCCTCCTGTCTGTCTCCATGACCTCCTCAGGCCGGTGTATGATGACCAGAGAGACCCACGGATACCCAGGCCCTTTATGACCATGCGGTTTGCCTTCTGTGTACCCATGCAACTCAAACCCTATGCCCATCCTCTGAGTCAGTTCCAAAGCAACAGGGCACTGGGCCTTCAGGTACAAAAAGCCCCCTTTGTAAAGAAATCCTCCATTACCTTTAGCAGGGACTGTACACCTGTGCCTTGGTCCCTGGCACAGGAAACCAGCAGGAAATTCGAGGTGGCCTCCAGGAACACCTGGGAAGGAAAGCCCTTGCTGAACAGCTGGCCCCTACCAGGAAGGAAAAGACTCTCCTGAGCATCTCGATCCACCAAAAAGCAAGTGTGCTGACAGCTTTTTTCCTTCCCAACCCTAGATAATGACCCAGAGAGGACATTGAGCAGGCTTTCCTTTGGAGCATCTCAAAATACTCTATACCTGAAAAAGAACAAATGAACTGTGTGCATGTCTTACATATGTAATTATGCCACAGCTTGGGAAATTTGTGATTTCCTTTACCTACCTTGAAGAATGAGCGGTACACAGGGCAACGGGATGGCTCTGTTCCTTCTCCCGCCTCCTGCCTCTCACCCATGCGCACATACATCTCACCCTCTTTCTTGCTCTCCTTCCCAGTGAAAAGATAATCCCAATTCCTACTTTGATCAGAGAACATAGAGTACACATAGCCCAGTTGCAGGAGAAAGTATTAGAAACAGCCAGTCCTTAACTTCCACCCAGCACAGAAAGAGCTCTGTGTAAAACTCCAACACAACCAGTGTGAAGGGGCTGCTGAGGATGGCCAGTGAGGCACCAGGGGCATCTTCACATGGGGTCAGCTGGTCAGCGTCCACCAGGGGCCGAGTCCAAGCGTTCAAGAGTTTTCGGCAAGGCCCACTACACCACGTAAAAGTACAGGTCACCAGCATGGCAGACGGGAGCTGAACCTCAACTCAGGGTGGCAGCCAGCAAGGGTGCAGGCAGGCGCTGTCTCACTGCAGCCTCTGTGCAGGCACTGCCCAGTCCTGCACTGCAAATGGCAGAAGGAATGTATGGAAGTAACGGACAGCTCAGAGGTTAATCACTGTACCAAAAAGAACCTCCTCAGCAGAAATGCATCTTTGCATTTTGCTGTGTTTCTTTCCCCATCATTCATCTATTTTCTCTCCAACCCACTCCAACCACACCTCCATCCACTTCTGTCAGCACCAATCCAGCCAAGGTCAACTCTGCAGTGCCAAACCCGGAGGCTAATTCTGTGGTTACTTAGGGTGACTTACCAGCAGTGTTGGATGCAGTGGGGTCCCCAGCTTCACTGCAAGGTTTGCTCCTGGCTCTCTTTCTGCTACAATTCAGGGCTCTGCCTTTCAGTCTCCTTGAGAGTTCTTCTTCCTGAACTCAGAGTGTCCTAACCCTCCATCCTTGGACAGGCATGGTGTTCCATGCCACCCATGGGGTGGTGACTCCCGGTTTATCACTCTGTCCTGGACATCCTTGTTCAACCTTGCACATCCTCCTGCCTCCTGCATGAATGTCCGGCATGCATCCTGAAGTGAGCTCCACACCCTCCCTCCAGACCTGCCTCATGCATGGCCTTTCTCAGCCCAGTTCCAGGCAACGGAGGCCCCCAGCATGCCAGGCAAAATCTTGGAAACACCCATGATCACTTTCTTCCTCTCATGTCTTCAGCAAACAAAACAAATATAAATTCCCTGCCTTATTTTACATAGGGGGTTAGAAGAGGGAGAAAATAGAAGTTGCATAACATATTAGGAAGGAATGTGAGAAAAAAAGATGGTGGAAGGTTTAGCCTATGATAGAAGAAAGAACATATTTTCCTCTACAGCAGGGAGGAAAAGATGCTAACAAGTATGGAAGTAAAAATAGGTCTCAATATCTGTCTCAGTTCCTTTTTTTTGTTGTTACTGAGACAAAATACCTGACACCCAAAGTTAAAGGAGAAAAGGTTTACTTAGCTCAAAGTTTGTGGAGGTTTCAGTCCATGATTGGCTGTCATGAGTAGAAATAGTTCATGGTGGCAGAAAACAGCAAAAGCAACAACAGTAGGAGAGAGACTAGCCTCTTTTTGCTCCTTATATTGTATCCAGTCTACTGGGATTAGGACAGTGCCAATCCAATCAGTGGGCTGAGCTAGCAATCACCGGCCCATAATCCTAGCGCCCTTAATCGCGGCATTGTACCATAAATCAATCACACACTCTATATTCAGCCACTTTCAAAAAACCTTATGACCTCATGAGGTTTTGGGGGGACATGCAGGCGCATAACAATATTGATGCCTTCATATTCAACTAGATGTGAGAAAGTCAGCGAGGCCACCTCCAAGTGAGATAGAGAGAAAAGTGGGCCGAGTTAGGATAGAAAAGTCACAAAGCAATAGAAGGACTACAGCAGCAAGGGTCTTCCTGACTTGATTCACAAAGCAGTGAATCTGCTCCAGAGCCACTCATTTACCTGGGTGTGGAAAGAGAGGCTCCAATGATTCCTGTGTGGGTTTTGCCATGGAGGAGCAGCAGGCCAGATGTGTGCTAGAGTAGAAGGTGCTGGTGAGTGTGGCTGAGGTGGTGGCAGCAGGATCCAGACACGAATGGATGGACAACAACAGGTCGGGATACTGAGGGAAAAGCAAAATGGTCATCAAGGAAAGAGGGAGTCAGGACAGGATGTTAGCACCAGAGAGCAGGTAAAACAAGCTTCCCACAATCTTCATCATGGCGGGGGGCGGGGGGGTTGCATAATCTAGGGGCAGTCCACATGCTTTGTGGAGAAGTGGGTGAGGCGAACCCATCAAAGCTTGGGCTTGCTGTCCCTGGGCTCTATGGCCATTATTCAGGAGCTGGAAACCTGGTTTCCTGTTACATCAGGAGATGAAGGACAAACAAATTCTTTTTTTTAAAAAAAAATGTATTTAGTACAGAATCTACAGGGTCTCACTACACAGATCAGACTCATAGTGATCCTTCCTATTTTCAGCCTCCCCAGCATGGGAATTACAGACACATGCCACCACACCAGGTTGGCACGGCACACTGGAGATCAGATCCCAGTCCCTGTACCTGCCTAAGCAGGTGCTTTAGTCTGCTGAGCTATCTGGCTGGCCCTAAACCAATTATTTTGCCAGACATGACAATATAAACTGCCAACCATGTATCAAAGAGGAGAGCAGGCCAAAGGGGGCCCTCAGGTAGCAGATAACAAAGGCAGAAAGTAGCTGCTATGCTGACAGCTAGGAAAACCAAGACAAGAGCTCAGGAGCTTGGAGGAGGTGCCCTGTGGTGCTGAGGTAAAACCTCTTCTAGGATGGAATAACACTCAGTTTTGGCCTTGGGAGCTCAAGACCCACAGAGCTGGGATTCAGGCCTCCAAGAGGGGTACACAGGCTGACAGTACTGTTATCCTTCTGTGGCAGGATGAATCCTATTCTATAAAGAGTAGAAAAATCTATTAACTGGAACCAACTATTGCTTCAGGAATGAATGGGAGTGAAGTGCTCTGCTGTGCTGGAGAATGCTGGGCCACTGTTGTCAGGACAAGGAGAACTGGGAGCAGGCAGACTCCTTTCCTCCTCTAGTTTCCAGTCTTACAGAGGTCTGCTGTCAGTGCAACCTAACCCAAGGCCACCAGAAGAGCGAATATGTTTTGCAGCCTCATGACAGAGTCCCAGGGTATACTTGAAGCTGACACAGCAGCTTCACCCACTGCACACCTATGGATCAGCAATCCAGCCTCCCCATCGCCGCACCACAGGTCATAGCTGTCAGTGTGCCTCGCATTTCTCAAGGAGAATTGAGACTCTAATCTGAGAGAAACAGACCTTTCAAATCTCCTGCTAGCACACATAGGACAAACTTAGTTTCAATATTTAAAACTTACATGAAGGACAAAACACTGTGTTTGGGGGCCCATGTGAGTGCATTGTGAGCCTCAGAAGGAACTGTGGTAATAACAAAAGACAGGGGCTGGCGAGATGGCTCAGTGGTCTAGAGCACCTACTTGGAACAAGCTTGGCCGAAGTGCAGGGACCGCGGTTCGATCCCCCAGCACCACATGCCAGCC
>NDGM010651957.1:0-12111 GCA_002564305.1 Octomys mimax
TCTAATGAACTGGTAGAAGAAACTTGTTCAGTTATGTAAATCATTGCCAACTTTATTCAAAATAACTAATGGATTAGATTTTTAGACTTTGACAAGGGAATGCTTTGACTCAGGAAGTGGGAAAATATGCCCTCATTAAGTTAGTTTAGGTGACTGTGCATATACTACAAATTTCTCTTAAAACCATTGCTGCAGTACCTTCTCCCAGTTCTTTTGAGTATGTGGTAGAAGATCCAGGTCCACAAAGGCCCAGGCCCCTGAAGCCTGCTGTTTCTCTATGATTACTGAGTGGTGTGACTTGTCCTTCTCACCCCGAGACATCAGGGTGTCACTGTCTAGTCTAGACAACTGGCTGCACTTTAACCCAGACTGCATGCCCCAAAGCACCATCTTGAAGCCTGTTCTGGTCCACAGCATTTAGTGAGAGTCTAACCATTACCATTCACTTGAATACCAGCTTTCACAGGCATTATTCCAGGATATAAATAATTAGTCATGCTAACAACTGCTCTGAGTACTGACAAGGTTGTCCAGACCTCTAATTGGAAGCCGGAACAGGAGTTATTCCTCTATTATTAGTATATCACACCGTAACTTTAAGTCAGTCATGTCCAAATACCTGCTCACTTTCACCTTGCTGTCTTTATCCCCCTGCACACAAGAGAGCACTCCCCTTCTGCCATGGGAGAGTGAGAGGTGTGGTGCAACTTTTTGTGGCTGTCAGGTGTTGGCAACTCTCATTCATGAAAAAGAATTGTTGTCCTTTTTTTTTAAAAGGCACAATTAATTTAATGACAGATACTTCACATTAATGTTATTAATTTCAGTCCAACTCCCAAGCATGCGCGTAGAGGAGATGCCTGGCAGTGCAGTCTGTGAGATGAGCTAGTCTGAGTGAGTGAGCAGGAAGGCGAGTGGGCTTCCTTTCCCAGGAGGCACGTGCACACACACCTCAGCCTTCAGAGCCTGGAACCATCTGGGCAGGCCTGAGAGATAGCCTCCCTGCTCCATACCCACCCGGTTCCACCACAGTAGCAGTGTCCTGTTCCCCACTGTGGCAAAGCAAAAGAGTCTCTTTTGGCTATCCCTGACATGAAATAGTATAGATGGTGCAGAACAGTGCTGTCTCATACCTCATGACCTTGTGTGGAGAGGGGGACAGAAGCAGCTCATTAGAGTGATTTAATGTGGTATTTTGTTAAAAGTAAATTAAAAATAATCTATGGAATGTGGCTGAGATTCATCCAAATTTGAAACGTGCAAGACTGCTCTTTATCTCTTTGTTTTCATTTTGCAGCTAAACGGAATTCTAAATTTGAAATACTACAGAACAGAATGCTTTCCAAATTAAAAATAAAATCATATATATATATATATATATATATATATATATATATATATATATGGGGTTTTTTTCCAAAACAGTCTTACAATCTTGAGATAACTGTGTAGCAGAAAACAAACAAGATTTGGCTCTACATGGAAAGTTGCAGTACAAACAGAACCAAAGAGACAGACAGACAGACAGAAAAGAGGCACGTGAATAAATGTGTGAATGGGGGAGGGCAAGGAAGAACACCTCAGAGGTAAAGCCTAGGAATACAGCTCAGCAACCCCCAGAAACCCAAACCAGAGCTGTCTTCCACACAGTTAACTGTTATTTCCTTTTGGAAAGAATTTTATTATGCTGTTTTCCTCATCTCTTTGAAAGAAAATGCTTAGCACTGCATTTGCAAATTGCCAGTAGGGAAATCCTTGATCTCTACCCCTATTGAGATTGTCAAAAGATAGCAGAAGCTGGAACCTGCACTTTACGAAGTTAATGTTCTCAGGAAATTGCAGCAATACAAAAAAGCAATCCCCTCCTCCCTCAGTTTTGGAGAGGCTTCTGAAAAAGACCCCCCCCCACACACAGATTCTCTTTTAAATGTTTGTTCTAAATTATCCCCCCTGCTCATGGAACACTTGGTCAGGAGCCCTTCTTTACTTTAATCTCAGCTCAAATAGACAAGGTCATTGAAGGCATCATTGCCACGGTCCCAGAGGAGGAAGCTCTGATTTCGGTATCTGAGGTCTCACAGGTTGTGGGTTGCGTTCCACCTAAAATATAATCCAAAAATGTGGTCACCAGAGTGCTTTGTATTGATGCAAAACAGTAAATGTTAATCTGGAACACATCTTAGGACTGCTGACAGTACCTGAATTTAACTGAGCATTGTTAGTGTGACATATTTTTGCTATGAGTTAGCTATTGTAACAACTCTGCAGATACCTTTAAGACCAGGAGGAAAGTATTTTGCAAGAAGACTTACTATATCTTAAAAAGAAAAAGAACGTTATCTTTTCTCTGACACTTTCCCCACACCTACTGAATTTCCTCTGAGGAGAATATTTTCTAGAATAGAATAAAATTATAAGAAAAACTCTCTTGATTTTCTCCAAAATTGACTTTATTTCATATATCTGTAATAGAACAGCACAAGACCTGATGAGTACATTGAGGAACCTATTTAAATACATGCATATGTTTAAACTACACTCACCAATGTTAATAAAATGGAGCATATTCCTTTACATGCGAGGAAGAACTTTTCTAGATGGGTACAGCTCTGTCTTCACTAACCGTACAGACAGGACTGTGCTTCATGCAGGTGAATGGTCATCTGAGGACGGAGACCTGGTCCCAGGTGCTTGGTTAAGGAACAGCTTACTGCTGCTAGGGTAGAAGAAAATGAATGGCAGGCAATTTGAGACGAAGACCCTGGATATGTTCCATGTAGGGTTCAGGTTGAATTGGCCAGTTAGGCCCTGGGAAGTGAAGTTGACCACTAGGGGCCCCTCTATCTATGTCACACGATTCTTTGGGGTGCTATACATTGAGAACTGAAAGGAACTAGTTGTTTCTGAGAAGAAGGCCTCTTTTGTTCACAAAGTGCAGGTTCTGAACTGATGCTGGTGAACACCACTTGAGTTGATGGAGGTGGAAGGATCACATCGGAGCACCTTATGCAACCTCTGCCATATCCTAAGAACAGGGGAAGCACAAACAGCAGTGTGATACTAGCTCTCTTTGACACTTCTGTGCCATTAAAAAAAAATCTATCAGGCTTCCTGGATTCATGGAAGGGTCCTGTTTGTTATGCAGGTGACCCTGCCGTATGAGACTTGAAAATGGGAAAGGCTCACACTGGACCTCAACTTAGGAAGATTGTAATCACTTAAAGTAAAACTTGACAACTTTCCCTTGGAGTTAATGACATTAGAAATGAAAAGAGAGGCTAGGTTATAGGAGGCAAGAAGGGACCAGGGAGAAGAATATCACCCTTGAGAGCAGGCCTTTTGCTTGAAGACAGGCACAGACCGAAGGTGACTGTGGCTCCTATCTACAGCTCCCGAGGGCTTGCCAGCCTTCCTGTCCTCACACCCTCACTTCCAACCCTGCCTGCCAGGCTTGTAGGAAGGGAATGTACTAACAGCAGCAGTGACAATGGCGGAAAATGAATTTTTCCTTCTATTGACTATTTAATGCCTCTTCCATGACAAGTTCTGTGCTACATACTGAGGATCCCAGGGGAGTAAAGGATTAAAGTCACCTTGCTCATGGATCTTATTTTCTAGGAGGCAAATGATCAATGAACACATAAATCTGTGCCAGTGCTGTGGCCCGGTACCCAGTACAAGCACTGTTCTTGATGCCTCTGCAGTCCTAATAACTTGCGCTGCAGGGAGGGCACCAGCATTTAGAGAAGGAAAGGCTGGTTCTGGGACACGGAAATGGGGTGTGATGCCAGATTTCACGCCTTTGCCAAGATCTTCTGCTGATCCACACTTGTGCTTCCTCCGATTTCCTCGGGGCCCTGGGGGTCTGCACATTCCTGTTCTGTGGCCCCAGTTGTCCCCTCTTCTTCACGTGAATATCTCCAGAGGGGGGCCCTGACCTTTGCTTCCTTTATGCCCCCTAATCCTTCCCTATTAACCAGGCATGGCAACGCCCATCACACCACAGAATGGAAATGCTATTGGCCCATGTCAGCGTTCACAGACTAGGAAGGAGGCAAGAAAGGTGTATAAACAGTGACACAGCCAAGTGACCAGAGCTACGACAGAACGTGTCTGGGCCTGTGGAAGCCTCCGCGATACACTGCCAGTGTCGGAGCTGTCTCAGGTCTTGTTGCTTGTGCCCCACTGCTGCCAGATGCCACCTGTCCTTGCTTGCCTTGAGTGCCTAGGAAGGAACTCAAACATGTACGTGCAGAGAACATCTTTGAAATTCTTCTTTTCCCACCTTTGCTTCTTCTCTATCTTTGGCATTTTCAAAAATCACCCTGAATGTTGCTTTCTTTCCTTTCTTTTGCATTAGTGGTGAATATTATTTCCTTGAGCACAATTTTGTTGCCAAGATTTTCTAACTTTTGGCTAAATTTCAGAAACTAAGCCTTTTGGGAGAACAAAAAATAAACCATAAGATTGGTCAGTTAGGTTTTTTTTAAACCTCTCTTCTCACATGAACTTAGCCAGGTGAATACAGTAATGGTTTCCATTTTTAGGTGGCACAAAACATGGTGGGGACCAAGCTCTGTACTGAGTTCTGACAATGTAAGCCAACAACTTGGAGTGGGGACAACACTTCAAAGTAGGAACAATATTTTCTAATTTTCTTGAAGGTGGTGTATGGGTCCCTGGTAGATAATACTACATAGCTTTATATCTAAATATACAGAGTGATTGGCATATAAAAGACAAGAACAAGAGCTGAAAAAGTGTGAGTAGGGCTGTTGAGATAGCTCAGCACACTAAGCGCCTGCTTAGGTAAGCACAGGTATGGGAGTTCGATCCCCGGTGCCACATGCTGTGCTGGCCCCACTTCCCAAGCACTCTAAGCCGGCTACTGAGACCTGGCATGGTTAAGCACACCTGTAATCCCAGTGCTGGGGAGGTGGGGAGGCTGGAAATAGGAGGATCACTAGGAGTTCAAGCTGTGTAGTGAGAACCTGCACCAAATACATACAACAAACAAACAGATGATACTAATGAAACTGTGGGTAAAATGTACTTTCAAGGCTATCATCTGGCATTTTCTCTTTTACAATGAGTCCCACCAGCAGATGGTGGGATGCACATCAAAGTCATGCACATATCCTAGGGAAAACACATTTCTGGTGCTTTCTTTGTACCAAAGCCTGTAGGGAAAGTTTCTGGACACATGGTTGTTTTTTTTTGTTTTTTGTTTTTTTTTGTGATTACTGTATATTTCTTAACTACTCTAAAGTTTAAGGACCTCCTGTCTTCCAAGAAGATAGGTTATCCATAGAGGACTTTTAGGAGAAGAATCATTAAATGGGATGTTGGGAAACTGGAGACAATCCAGAGCTGAAGGAAGATTTGATAAAGACAGACAAAGAGGAATTATAAACAAGGCAGATGTCTTTACATGAAGCAAATGGCTCTTAATGTGGGGGATGAGTGCTGAGATAAGGAAGGCAGAAGTTTTTACATCTTTAGTAATTTGAAAGAACAATCATTTGAAGTCTTCTGAGATGATTATTTACCAAGTAATTTTCAATGCTGTAGAGCAGTAAAAACTTTAAGTCAATGAGAATTTTCTCTCATGTGATATGCTAGACTGACTGATCAAAATGCTCCTTATGGAATAGGAGGAAAATATTCATTTTGGAAGGGAAACTAGGGGAAAGGGAGAAGAAAGCAAAGCACGGCAAGGGAAAGAAGAATAGAAGGAAAAGATGGAAACAAAGCTTTTGTATATTAAAGGAAGGTGGGATTGAAGGGAGGAGAGGAAAAGGGGGAAAAGAAGAACTGAGATATATCATGTAAGGTACAAATTCCTTATGATGAATGCTATCATTATATATATGGAAAATGTATTAATAAATGAATTTTTAAAAGCACAAAATAAAATGCTTCTGTAACGTTCCAACCAATAAAAGTCTTTGCAGCCTTTTCAGAGCAATGATGTCTCCAAATACAGAAAACAGACTACAGCAGTGAAACCCTCTAATCTTTTTTATGAGGTATCACAGTTCCCATTGCCTCTCAAAGCATAAAATCTGTTGCCAGACCAGGCAATTCATGGGGCAGAGAGCTGGGTCAAACCAAAGAGTTGCTTTCCTAGGGGCTTGCCCACGTACGGGCAGGTAGGTAGCAGCCAGGAGCTGGCCCAGGTTAAGATGTCAGCAGATCTTGGCTGGAGCCTGCTCTGCTCCTCCCACAGCCTTCCCATTGGGTGGTGCCTCCTCGACCCCATCCACTTTTCTCTGTTTGGCCTAGGATACTTCCTCAGGTTTCATGCTGCCACCATCAGCAGCCACTGCCACCAAACCAGTGTCAGAGCAGCTCTGTAACTGTACTGAAAGGAAGGTCACCAGTATTTCTCCTCCTTTTGGAATCTCCCTGCTATTAGACACATTGACTTACTAAGTGTAGGGGACAAATTCCTGCAAATTCCACGCTTATTAAAGGCTCTAAACTAAGTACCAAGTCAGATGCAAAATGTCTGAAACTATGCTTTTCTATTTTCTTATTGTTGTATATCAGTCTTGAGAAAAGTCTTCCAGGTAGAGTGCACACAGGGCATAGATATCCTGATATGCACTCTGCCTGGGCTTGGGTTATGCATTCCTGAGTCACCTCAGCATTTTGCATGTCTCAGGAGCTGTATGTGATTCCTTGTAAGATCATTTTGGAGGCTGTGCACGCAGGGATGTGTGTGACTTTGTTGTCCATGCTAATGTGTGGTTCTTGAGACAAAGAGAACTGCTTAAAGTACCACACTTCAGGATGAGGGTTTTTAACAGGATGAGGTTCACTTGTTTGTAGTTTGTAGGTATTTTTAAGTGAAGATTTTCCCCAAGGAAGCAATTTTGAATAGCAAACTTTAGTTTCTGTAGTTGTAAACCAGTGCTTTAAAACATTTCTGATAAAGAATATCTCACTTCTTAGGTTTTTATAGTTGGAAACATTAGTTTCCATAAGTCAAATTGGCTGGGTTTGCCACAGGAAGATGAGGGCCAGTCCCTGTGAGTCCTAAACCTTTTGTCCAAGTCATCCTTCATCCTTCAGAAGCTGCATCAGAATGGCACTCTTTTGTGCTCAGCCAGTTACTAGAGATTTTTCAGGAGCCTAGAATCTTCTGTATGATCATAACCTTAAGCCTTCATATGATTTTTCCTTCCTCGCTAACATCTTGAGAAAAGAGGAACAATTTCTTAACTGTCTCTAGATGTCTGGTCATGAGAACACAAAGTCTAACTGTGACAATTCCCAGCTCTACTTCATCATGTAATTGAATTCTAATGTATTTGCTTTTTAGATGGTTGGCAGTTTCTCAATGGTTAATGATGTTTGTGGTAGTCATTGGAATTGCCAAACTAAATTCTATGCAGTTTATTAAAGGTTTAACAGCACTGAGTGAATAAATTAAAATAGAGAATGCCTTTTTAATGTCACTTATTTTTAATTGAAAACCTCAATATGTATCTTTGAATATCTGAATTTAATTCAACTTTTAGGAGAAGACTATTTTGAGCATCCTTTTAATAGTATCTTAAAAATAAACTTAAACATGCTAGAAACAAAATGAGATGATTTTTCTAGAAATGACATTCAGTGTTTAAAAAAACTGAGATACCTTAAATAATATCATCAAAACACATACATTTT
The DNA here is from genome assembly GCA_002564305.1 of Octomys mimax. Taxonomy (NCBI): domain Eukaryota; kingdom Metazoa; phylum Chordata; class Mammalia; order Rodentia; family Octodontidae; genus Octomys; species Octomys mimax. The sequence continues at coordinate 7,678 of NDGM010651957.1, forward strand.
AAAAACTTTCTTGACTCTTCACTTTAGCTCATAATGTTCTAATTCTACATCATTATGTGAAATTAAGGCTATAAACATTGTTAATTATGATTTTATGTCAAGCCCACACACATTAATTTGGTAGTTGATGTCGTTGCTAGTGTATAGCACCTATTCATATCTAGCAGGGTTTCCAGATGCATATTTGTCTTTATCTAAGAGCATGAGATTAGACAATGTACGGTCCTGATGAATAGTATAGAAGCCTTGGTCAATACTGGGCTATTTGTGTATCTCATTGTTTGTGTTGGAGTCCCATTTAATCTCACTTTATTGTACTGCTGAAGGAATATAATGCAAATTTCAGTGCCATAAGGCCAGGAAATGGGACAGTGGGCAAATAGATTCCAATAGACTACTGAGTTATTGCTAAACAGTAAGGATAATGGTAACACTAATCATAATAACACCAATATTTCTTTACTTCTTTAAGAATGATAAGGATAAAGCGAATCATTTCATATACATTAGTTTACCTATTGTAACAACCAAATGAGGTAAGAAATTCTGTTTCTGTCTTTATAAAGAGTTAATTAATTGGAATGTAAATTCAATGAAAGCAGGGATTTCTGTCTGCTTATTGACCCCTGATCTCCCTAGGGCAAGGCAGGTGGTAGGTATTCAATGATCAGCTGGTTATTCAGTGATGAATGGGTGTACTCCTCCAAGCCACACAAGCTAGCAGATTTCAGTCGGATATCACTTGATTAGAGAACCCGATCTTATCCTGGATGCTGCCTGCCACCTGGAGCCAGCAGAGTCTCTTCTGTTTTTCCTAAATGATGGCTGTTGACCTCTGGTCAACTGTTTTCTGAGAGTATTAATGACTGAATTGCCATAATCCTTGGGGATGAGAAAGCTACAGCCTCTTTTCCCTATTCATTTTCTTCTAAATAAGTATAATTCTGAAGCAAAAATAGCAAAGTATAATATTGGTAGTTAATATTTGTTCATTATCTTTTGCAAAACAGATATTACCTTATGACTATACTGTACATATAAGATAGTTTAATTTCATCAACAACCATTTGACTCTTCCTGATTTCTTCATGTCATAACTTTTTTCCATCTAGAAGTTAGGAGATTGTGAGTAGGGAGTTTAAGGAGTTTCTAGCCAATCAATAAACCAGAGAGAGAGAGAGAGAGAGAGTGTGCACTTTAGTGACACACTAAGTTCTTTTCTTGTCTAGAACATATTCTCTTCCAATGTAATATATTGTATATTTTGGGGGTTGAGACTGCATTTGAGTAGCTATTTCTGTGTGTTATGATTAATAATTGTATTTGAACATTATTCTGTAGTTTAGGACACAATGGGATGTAGGGAACAAAGACATCTGGGTGATGACTGCCCTTTCCAAAACCCACTCTGCTTTCTGAAAATCAGACACAGAAACCATATTTGTGTAAATAATTGTTTCCATTTTCCTTAAAAATAATATTTAGTAGAAAATACTGACCTGAGCTAATAATGGCTGAAAATATAGTACTTTCTATCGGCCAGATACAGTTTTAATTGGATTGCAAACTACAAAGTCAATCCACATTACAGAAAAGGTCATAATGTGAAGCTTTTTATGCAGACAGGGAAACAAATGCATAGGAAGGTTAAGTGACTCGTAGTTCTCATACTGGACAGTGGTATTTGAGGAAGTGCTGGATTTGCACCTATTTCCTCGGGCACAAAAGGCTATGACAAAAACTTTTTCTCTGCCTTCTAAGTATTTTGCATTGGGTGGCCTAATAGCTTAAATGAGGTAAATGTTTTCTCCTTTCCCTCTAATAGCAGCTTTGAGCACTGTATTTCTTCCTCAGAAGAGGAATGGCAATGACTCAGCAGCAGCCCTTAACAAATGAGCTTGGTGAGTAATTGTGCAACAGAGTTGCTATGGCTTTTGTGATCACCATGGCTCTAAACATCTATCTGTAAAGGCTTGGTTCCTAGATTGGCACTGTTGGGAGGTGCTGTGAACCTTTAAGGAATGGGCCCTGGTGGTCAACCCATAAAGGATATGCCTTCCGAAGGGATTCTCAGGACCCACTTGTCCTCTGTCTCTCTGCTTCTAGGTTAAAGAAATGACAGCCCACTATGAAACATGGTCCTGCCATTGCCATTTAAGACCTTCCCGAGGTCAAGCCAGTGCTCCTTGTCCAATATTGAATATTGAGCCCTGAAAACTGAACCTCCCTGTTCTTCATAAGTAGCCTGCTTTAAGCACATCTAGGTTCTAGGCTATGGTGTCCACTTCCAGCTCCCAGCCTCTTACCTTTCATCTCACTCCTGCATTTGCTTGCTCCAGCGTATGTGGGACATTTCTCCCTTTCAGTACCAAAAGCTCCAATTTCCCATCCTGCTAATGTCAACCTTTGTCTAACAAGAAAGTTCCTTATTTTAGGTTACTTGATCTCTCCCGCAAAATGTTCAAGAAATTCCAGGTGTATTACGTTCTTAGCACCTGGTGATTAAAAGCCATCTTCTTGTTCTATCAGTGCCTCCTGAATGCCTTGCAGGTAGCATTCTATAGGAGCACAATCTTGTGGGGCACACAAGGAAGCAAAATGATAATCAGAGATACAATGCCACAGGAAAAGCTTTACTTCCGGAAATAGAAAGTGGGTAGAAAAAGAACCTGACACCTCAAATTCAGAACTGTCAGGTTTGGATAAATAAAAATTGATATTTTTGGTATGTCTTTTTTACCTACTCTGAAAAAACTATATATATATTTTAAATCTTAAATTTACTGGAAGTTTTTAAAATATTTCCCATATACTTATTTAAATATTTACATAAATTCAGTTCCATATGCAATACCATTTTTTACCAATAAATTAAAATATTTATAGGTAAAAAGTGGCTCAAATTACTTTATGAAGGAATACATTAAGTTAAACTTGAGTGTGTGGTTACAATTTGACATTTATAAGGTAAAAATTGAAAATATAATAAAATGATTTAATTAGAACTCAAAAATCATTGTGATGGCAGTGCTTGATAATTATTCAAATCTATTTTAGCAATCTACAAGTACCAGTCATGCAAACATATTTAAACAGATATTTCCCACTCTATATAAGCTGTTAAGTAGTTTGCAGTATGTAAACACTATCAACCACAGTGTATTCAGTGTGATTAGGCTACAGAAATGAGTACTGAGTAGAATTTCTTAATTTATGCTTTAGAAAGGCAAGATGAAAACAAAAATCAGACCAACACAAGATTTCATTGCATTCTTTTTAAAACAGGTGCCTATATTTATCAAAGACAAATGGGGCATAGAATAAAGATACTGCCATCAGGGCAGTTCTCGGGCTCCAGGGCAGGGTGGGAAGGAGAAATGAGGAAGGTCTTTGTCCTCTGGTCTTCATGGAGTGGACTTTGCTGTGCCTTGGCATAGGGTGGACTTTACCATATGCAAATTATTGACAGCGCTCTCTCTCTCTCTCTCTCTCTCTCTCTCTCCCCTTCTGTTCAATTCTAAAATTAGAAAAATTCCAAAGTAGTAGCCACTTTGTTACTGTCTCATTTTTTCTGTCCATTTCAGTACTGCTGTTCTGTTACTTTCAAACATCACACAGTCTGGGTAAAGACCATTCTGGAAGGTGGTTGGTTGCTCCAGAGACCTGTGGGAATAATTGCTCCATCCTGGTATTGAGGATTCACAAATTATCTGTTTTGATGTTGGTGAACTGTTGGTGCTGTGGTCAATGGATCTTCTCATCTCCTTCTGGTTTTCCTGGATGTAACCAGAATGAAGATTCTGAATTCATAATTAAGGAGGCTGATAGTGTCATCCACAAAGAGCAAATCCTAGAGGCCAGACAGAGTGCTGTCTTCCCATGACCCAAGACCTCTGGCCTGGCTTAAATCTTCTGTGGCTGGAAACTTGCCTCGCTAATTCCAAATTCAGCAGTGTGGGATGCTGATAGCCACACCATCTGTGAGTTTCCTATGGATGGCTCAACAGTGCAGCGACACGTGTGATTTAGTGGGTGTCTGAAAACTGACTTCTGCAGGGTTTTTAATTCAAGCCATAGTAAGTCTGTTTTATTCATTAGGTAAACTCCAGAACCTGTTTGTTAAATTCATTTTTGTGTAATCATGACCAGACTTAAACTTGGGATTAATGTGAAATAAGCACATTTTTTGACAGTAAGGATATTTTTCAGTCTATATTATCAAAATTTTCCCTAGTAGGGTAGCATTTTATGTGTCTCTTGAGTGTCCTACAAACTCCCACTATTAATGGTGTGTTCATGGTAAATTGATGTGTTATTGCATTGGTACTCCATGTGCTATTATAATGTTTTAGGGTTGTAAAACATTCTTAAGTGTGTGTGTGTGTGTGTGTGTGTGTGTGTGTGAGAGAGAGAGAGAGAGAGACAGACAGACAG
>NDGM010652049.1:0-13296 GCA_002564305.1 Octomys mimax
GAGGAGAAGGAGGAGGAGAAGGAGGAGGAGAAGGAGGAGGAGAAGGAGGAGGAGGAGAAGGAGGAGGAGGAGGAGGAGGAGGAGATGATGACGATGACGACGACAACTATTCATGACACCTGTTAAAACTAGTAAGAAAAACTTTTACAAAGTGGAATTGCTACCAGGTGGTTGGCACAGAGGAGATAGATTCAGCTCAACTCCAAATGCAAGGCCAAGGAGATTTGCAGCCCAGGGGCAGCAGGGGCAGGGAATGAGAAGTCACTAAGGAGAAGTATTGAGTCTACTGGGATAGTTGCTGGATCCACTCAGCAGGACTCTGCTAGAATTCAACTAAGATGACCCATGACAGAGCCCAGGATTAGAGCCTACTCAAAAAGAGGGCTTGGATGAACCTGACCACAGATTAGGCAAGGAAGAAGACTTTGTCAGTGGTGATAATGACAGCATTTGCATTTCACATGCACTGAGCACTTATGTGCTACCCCGTGTCCATCCCTCATGCTGCAAGCAAGCTGAAGGGCTTTCTCTGGTATGCTAGAATTCCCCTGCAATTTGCAGGCACATAACTTAACCCCTGCTGTAGGAAGCATCTGTGCTGTGCTTCTCTGAACAACCATTTATACTATTTCATGGCATTAAGGAAAAAAAGAAAACCATAAAAACAAGGTATCTTGGGGACTCCAGTAGGATATCCCCTGACTGGCTGCTTAAGATGGGAACAACTGCATGGAGCCCCTCCCCTGCCCAACCTGCCCTCCCAGCTGTGGGGATTGTTTATGGCCTGAGTGATGAGGGAAGACAGGTAAGTCCTGTGAATGCTCACGAAGGCCTGAGCCGGGACTGGTCACCCAGGGGCCTGCCACTTAGAACACAATTTTCCCAGGTGGAACTTTATCTCTTACCCTGAGGTCCCTGGAGGGTGCAGTACCTTTCTCTTTCATTTAATAAGGGTGGTGGATACACAGCAGGCATGAGGGATCTTGGGAAGGAAGGCAGAGGGCTTCATGCAGGGCAGGCAGGGGTTCCCGGGCCTCTGCCTCCCAGGCTGGGGCAAACTCATGCAAGAGGGCCACAGGTCCATAACTCATCCTAATGAAGGGCCTCAGTAAACCTGCCAGGGCCTGGGGTGTCAACAGGAAGCCCCTAGCCCTTTTGCTGACAAAGGTCCCCACATGTGAAGGTGGTAATGAGGCTCTTTCCTCCTGGGATTTTTATGGCATGTTAGGGAACAGCTGGCAACTTCGGGACTTATTCCCTCAGATCCCTGGAGAAGGGATGGCAAATGACAGGGCTTGCTTTGGGAGGTCTCAGACCCAGCAGATGCTCTCCTCTTCAGCAGCAGGAATCCTTCTGTAGCAGGCAGCTAGAGGAAGATGAGTAGTGGCAGTAGCCTTGGTTGTAGGACATTGGATAGAATGAATTATACCCAAAGCAGCTTAAGAACAGCCAAAATCTAACCAAAAAATTCATTCCGGGCCTGCCCCACACTTTGCTCCTCCATATGCTGTCTCACTCCCTACAAAACTGAAAGGCCTTATCAACCCTACTGTCCACAGGAAGCAAACGAAGCTCAAAGGTGCTCAGTGATCTGCCTAAGGCCACACCACTGCACAGTTGCTGAGCCAACAACTTAAAAACACTCAGGTCAGTCTGAGTCCAGAGCTCCGTAGCCCATAATGTTTCGAAAGCATGGTATGAGGTAGTGGATATTCATTATCATCATAAACAGGCAACACTCTGAGATCCTTATTCACATGGTTTATAGATAAGCAAAATAGAACTCAGGGAGGCATAGGATGACGCACAAGGTAACACAGTAAGTGTCCTCAGCTAGGATTTGACAGCCTGTCACATTAGCAAAACAATCCTTGGGGAAAGGCCATCCTGAACAAACCACTGCTTCCTACGGTTATGCAAAATCCTCAAGTTTCTCTAGCTCTTCTTTTGTTCCTCACGCTCCCAAGGAAACTCACAGACTCCGAAGACATAGAACTCCTACTTTATGTTTTAGTATTTTTCCCAACCTGTAGAGTTTCCAGCAAAAAAAAAAATGTAGTTAAGATGATATTAAAGTAATTATTTTAAAATATTGTATCTTTCACCCATTTTCACAAGAGTTTGGAGACAGTTTATTAAAATATAACCTACACATGTTCTCTACTAATGAAATTGTAAACTCCTCAAGGGCTGCTCAGTTGTCTGCTTTCTTTCTTTCTTTTCTTTTTCTTTTTTTGTATTTTTTGGGAAGGTTCTACAGGATGTTCAGGTCTCACTACTAGATTGTACTCGTAGTGATCTGCCTGTTTACAGCCTTCCAAGAGCTAGGTTTACAGGTGTGCACCACAACGCCCAGTCTCAATCGATGTCTCAGCACGCCCCCAGGGGCCGGGCCAGCAAGGTGAGCCCAGGGATCGAACCCCAACCCCTGTGCCTGCTTGCAGGTGCTTTAATCCACTGAGCTATTTGGCCAGCCCCTGCTTTCTATAGCTTGCTCTTTCCACTCCCAAAGTCCAGAGTCTTCAAAAAGTATGCATATTATCCCTGTTATTGTCTGCCCACCTTTTCATCTTTCTCTCTCTCTCTCCCTCCCTCCCTCCCTCCTTATCTACCTACCTATCCTGCCTGCCCTGCACAAAGCCCACTGCCTTCCCCTCCCAAGATCCTTCCTGCCTGCTGTGTAGCCACCACCCTTGTTTAATGAAAAAGAAAGACACTGCACCATCCATCCAACCACCTACCTAATTGCCTCTACATGGAAGCATGGGAGACTTGGCAGTATGGGCACCCAAGGATCGAAAGTTACTATGGACTTGCCATTTAATTGGTTCAGTGTAACTTGGCAACCACAGAAAAAAAGGAGAAAAATTGTAGATGAAAACATGATGGCTTTTACCACTTTTTTGGTAACAATCTGCAATAATCTGTTTTTCTTTTGACTATGAATGGTACCTTACATCAGCAACAGCATGTGGCTTATGTGCCTGCATGCTTATCTCTACTCCCTTCTTCATGTAATCACTGAAAAATGAGTTCCCAGCAGTTCAGTACAGAGCAAATCTACAACTTGAACTTATGAATTTTTCCTACAGTTCCAAAGCAAATTAAACTGATCACAGAATCAAATATACTGATCTTTACTAAACGACAAACCACATGCAACATATCTTATCCAAAATAAGAATTTGGATCCCTTGTTTGCTGGAGAGAGGAAACATTATTTCTCACAACTATTTGAGAAACAAGTGGCCATCCCATGGAGCCATGAGACATGGAGATTCCAAACTAAACTAACCTAACCTCAGTACTGTCTCTCTTTCTGTACATAATTATAGTTGTTCCTCTGTTTCCACAGGGCATAGGTTCTGGACCCCAAGCCCTCACCAAACCCCAAGGATGCTCAACCCCTTACATAGAATGACAGTGTTTGCATGCAACCTGTGTACATTCTCCATATATTTCCATCTCCAGGTGCCTTATAATGCCTAGTACAATATAAACGTAAATATAAATAGTTGTTAATACTGTTTTGTGAATAATAAATCAATTCTTTTCAAATATTTCCAGCAGATGGTTGGTTTAATCCAACGGACATATGACCCAAGGATATGAAAGGCTGTTCTATGTATATCGATCTGTCAAACACATTTGGCAATACATATTTATATATAATATATAATGTATGTTATAGAAGACATGTAATATAACTACCTGTTATTTTAGTAGTTGTACAATAAGAATCTGTGTTAACAAGGACTTGAAAAATCTACTAGTCTAACACCTCCCTCCTCTCCCAAAATACACACACCTGGAAAAGAAAGCAGGATGAAAACAGGAGATCACCACTAATTTAGGCTGACAACGTTTAGCAAAAGGCACTTGGTGTTGAGCCCCATCAGTGGGCTTTCAACTTAACACAATCCCAGATTGATGAGATCTGGGGTTGCAAACTGGCAAACAGGAAATTGGCCCTGTGATCTCCTGCTCTTCAAAAGAGACCCTCTGCAGCATGTTGTTTGTCAGTTCAGAGCTTAATTAGCCATCTACACACACTCAGTTGGGGCTCAGCAGGGAAGTGCAAACACTGCCAGGTTGCAGGGGTGGCACAGACCCCAGGACAGCACTCTGCCTTGCAAGGAGCTGTCCACCAGGGAAGCAGCTTACCAACCACTATCCAGGAATTTTTCCTCTTTGTCCCAGTGCTTAACACCCCAGGGGGTGGGGGTGGGGGACCAACCAGAGAGTCCTCTTATCTCCTTGGCAATTAGAGAGGGAAAGCTCACTATTGACTGTTTAATGTGCCTACCCAGAGGAAAAAAATGGTCCTGATTAGCTCCTCTTGCCTCCCCTCATAAACCTCCCTGGCAAGGGGCCTCAATCTCACTTCCTTGGTGTTTTACTCTCTTCTGTTAGAAAGCAGCCTCTGCCTTAGCAGTCCCAAGAGCATCAGGCTTGGATATGTTCTCCAAATGCGTGCCCATGGTTAAGACCAAAGAAAGGAATTCCAGAGCCCTCAACTCCTTTGTTGCAATCCCCCTCGGAATTAGGAGTGGGGGTGGAACACTGGTAACTCCTTTCCAATGGTACCATAGGCCTAAGTCTTCAGATTTTCAGTCTAATTCATTGCTCACACATGCTTGTGGGTTGACTTCAATGATATTTGGAGGAAATGAAATCATTGAAGCTGAAAGGACAGTATATCCTCTTGGGTTGGTAGGGGGCCCAGAAGACTGAGCAAAGCTAGACTTGGCCTCTATTGGGAGGAAGGGGCCCCTTTCCCAATTGACACAAAGGCCCCCTCGGCAAGATGTACCCAGTTCCTGCCACCAGGCCCCTGGTCAACCTCACAGATTAATATTACCAGCTTTCCCAGCACAAGGGCATAATCCCTGCTCTATCCAAGGCTATAAACTTTTTACAGGTCCAGCAGCAGCAATGCACAGATTAGATTTCTGCTCAGGGTTTAGAGATGGCTCTTACTGTGTTGCCATCTGCAGCAATTCTCCCTAGACCCCAGGTTTCTTAAATTCAGCCCTCTAATTTCTTCTTACTCTTTCTTGTTTCCTTTCTTGCTGGAAAAATAGCCCCCTCACTCTCAGAACCAGAGAAGGTCAGCTGGAAACACATGTGGCTCATTACTCTGTCAGGTTACAAAGAATGAGAACGGTGGGTCCAGTTCCTTCACGGAGCAGCCTGCTGTCTCTGAGGTTGTCAGCAATTGTGGGCTTCTGCTTTTATGACATCTTCTGACCCAGTGAGCAGACCTGGGCCATAAAATGCAAATCATTTCAGCAGTCAATTAATCCCACTGAAATCACTTTAACTAACACAGCAGTAAAAAAGGGAAAAAGAGTTTTTTCCTCTGGTCTTGCTCTACTCAGAGGTAACCTGGAAAACTTAAAGGCATTTAATTGTCCACATCCACCCCAATTCCTCAAATCCAGGCCACATGCATGGCTGTTTAAGCCTAAACAAAAATTAATGAAATGGAAATAAGGAGGAGGTTACTGCTGTAGCTCAGGACTGCTGGTGTTGATAGCCAAACCCAAGTCAGCCTGCCCCAGCTCAGCAAGACAAACTGCAGCCTTAAAGAGACCAGCAAGTAGTAGGCAGTGCCCACACAGACTTAGTCTTTCTGCAGTTGCTAAAACAGTGGACGGCCTGTGAGTTCATAAAAATTAATTTTATGCTTTTCACATAAATGGAGTGATCTAAGCGTAGTCAGAAATGACATGGGAATTGCCAGGGAGGTGCATCATGCCCTCTTTCAAAGATGCTCCATGACTGGCATCTTTGATGCCAAGCTGACTCACCCTTGCACACTACCCCAGAACCCCAAGAGTCAGCACCACCTTGTTTCGATGGGGGGCTCCCCAAATCATTCCTCAGAGGGCTTGATTTCCCCATGTGGAGTCTCTTCTCTAGCATCTCTTCCATTTTTAGCCATGAGCTGGCTTTAGAAGTTCCAGCATTAACACAATCAATTTCATTCTCCTGTGAAAATGATAGGTCCAGGCCGGTGAGCACAAAGCTTGGAGGTCACCCCGGCCAACCACCCCATTTGACACATGAACAAAACATGAGTGACTTATAGGAGGGCGAGCAGCAAGGACTGGAGCCCTGGAATCCACAGCCACTACTATGAGTTCTAGAAATGTTAGGAAATCAATTGCTTGGATCTCCAGATAATTTCTCTCTAAGGAAAGGTTCTTCAAGGACACGTGGTAGCCAGACTACCAGTCCACAGGTACTTGCCTAGTTAAGGTGTTCTGAATATAACAGTAATAAGGGTCTTTCGTCTATATCTAATGGTTAGTTGAACTGCTGAGCCTGAAGATTCGTTTGTAAAATGAACCTATGAAATATATTCAGCCTTGACTTGAAATCAAAGAAATGCAAATAAGAACTGTACAGAGACAGTATTTTTTTTTCACTGCCCACAGAGGAAAGGTGGAATAAGAATCATAAAACTGGTGTCGATACTAGCAAGAGAGTTCAAAAATCTGGGCCTCTTTATTCCTGTTGGTAAGAATAAAAATGAGTGTAAAGTTCCTAAAAGGAGTTGGGTAACATAAATCAAGAACCTTAAGAGCCTCCATGGCTCTTATCCTTAATGCATTTTCTAGAAATTCACCCTAATCAGGAAATGTGGACACAGGTTTGCCAAGACTACAGGTTAGTATCTCTTATCCAACGTGCTTGGGACCAAAGCTTGTTTTGGATTTTGGAGTTACTCACATTTTTGGAATACTATTTGCAAAGACTATTTCAGTTGATCATGTTTAATCCAAAAAACCCAGAAATGTTCCAAAATCCAAAACTTTTGAGCATCATGATGGACCCTATCATACTTCAGGTTTCAGATTTTCAGACCATAGTACTCAACCTACATAACTAACAGCAAACCCTCACTGCTTTCCAATGATGAAACATCCAAAAAAGAAGTCTTTGTGTGTTGGGTAGTATAAGAAGGCCAACTTAGAGAAGACTCGAGAGGTCTAAAAAAGAAGTGGCATGGGTCATCATTATTCCAAACGTGGTCTTTAAACTAGTGTGACCCTAGAATTAGTTGTCACCAACCAACAATGAAAGTCAGCAGTACAGAAATTGAATAAATACATAGAAGTCTGACATTTTGTCCCCTGTCCTTTACAAAACAAAACAGACTTTCTTCCACAGAATTTGAGAAGCACCCTGGTTAGGAAGATATTCTGAGTAGTATGCTGATGGACAAGAGAGGACAGAGTCCAAAAAGAGGTGACTGTCAGGGACAAAACATGGCTGTTTTGTGACAGGGGACAGAAATGCCCAACACATTCTGCTGTCCGTAGTTAACACCACCATCTCCTGGGTGGGTGGTGTGGGGAACTTGAGGACAAATCTTTGTCTCTTGCCACTGATTGCTGGAGCTGAGCTTGCCTGCAGGAGTTTGAGCCCAAAAGGCAAGGTCCATACTGAGAATGTTCCCAAGGCCGTGGTGGATCCGGGTAGCTTTTAGCTCAGTGTATTGTTAGGTACCACCGACTTGCCCAGTAAAAGGAGGAGGTGTGCACTTGCCCTGGGGAATATTACATGGGCACCTAAAATGTTTTCCAGAAGCTTTTAATAACATGAAACAATGTTCTCTGTCCTTCCTAGACCACCAAGAGGCTCGACTTCCCTTGCTCTGGAGGATGGGCAGGTAAGGCAGGAGGGCAAGAGCGCTCTTAAGTGCTAGTGTCTATGATTCCCCACATGGGTGGGAGGTTCTCATTACTGTGGGCCAGTGACTATCCTTATTTTCTAAAATAGGAAGCATGGGACAGTCACTAGAAGTGGGAGCTAAGAAGCTCATCTTCCTAGTGTGTGGGGGAAGGGCCACGTGTTCCTAAGTGAGAAAAGCCTACTCTTCTTCCTAGGTTGTTCTCATCTTGACCATCTCTATATTTCCAGTCCCAGGAGACCAAGTGCGTGCTAGCGGGGCTCATCCAGCCAACTGCAGAAGCCTGAGACGCATACTGCCTGCTACTCCCACCAGTTTTTCCTTACAGGAAGCTATTTTTTTTCCCTACAATACAAGTAACAGCTACTGCTATAACAAAACCAGAGAGCCAACCCAAAGGAAATCTCAGCATAAAACCCTTTCCATGGCAGCAGCATTTATGAATCAGGGATTCACACCAACCAGGCATAAATGAAACCAGTTAGAGGAATATGGTAAAAATGGACCAGTTGTTATATCAAAACACAACTTGAAATGAGTATTTTTATTTTTAGATTTTCTAGTACCAGAGAATAAACCCAGGGCCTTTGCACAGAACTATTTCCTTTTTTTAACGGTAGATAGGGTCTCAGTAAGTTAGTCAGACTGGGCTCCTCAGTCTCCCAGAATGCTGGGATTGCAGATGTGCATCATTACCAGCAGTGTTCAAATAACTGAACTGTGAACACAGATTATTTCACCTGGCCGTGCATCAAAATTGCTAGGGAGCTGTAAAGAACACAGATTCTGGGTCTTTCCTCAGAAATGCTGACTGCCTCTCTGGGGAGGGGCCAAAGAGTGTGTACCTGAAACATACATATCCAGATTCTGGTGCAGCCAGCTTTGTATTACGTTGATAGCAGGGCTAAGGCACCACATGGCCCTTTCCTAGCAAAGACACTACTTCTAGCATTTCCCACAGAGAACTGTAACACAGGGAACAGGTTATGCTGGTGAGAGTTGCTAGGAGCCTGGCAGAGGACGCTGACAGACAGCAGATCAGAAGTAGCCGGAAAGTCTTTCTACTCTTGGATGGAGGAAAAAATGGAACAGGTGATGCTGGAGAGCTCAAGGTCCTGCCTGGCAGGAGGTGGAATTACTAAGGAGATGCTGTCATCAGCAGTGAGACTAGTAAGGCAAAGGAGAAGCAGCGGACATACACAACCCCTCCCCCTTAGCGCTCACTTCCTCAATCTTCAGTAAGTGGCAGGACCCCCCAGAGGCAGCCAGCGGTGAGGCAGTCAGGGGGCCACAGTTTGCAGACCCAAAAGCAGAGAAATAGGAAGTGGGTAAAGAATGGGTCACTAGCACACAGGCCCAAGACCCGCAGGCCAGTTCCTCCAGGAAGCCTTTTCTACTCCACCTCAGCCTGGATTAGGGGCTTTGAGGAGCTCAAAAATGGCTCTGCAAAGAAATTTACTTTCCTAATGTACAGAATCTCTGAATATTACTTTATATAATTGTATAGAGTGCGTAATAGCTTAGGTTACAAGAGACATGATTAGGTGAAAGAGCTCAAATGCAGAGCTTATCCTAAATTTGGTGGGTGAGCCCTAAACTCCATCATGAGTCCTCATAAGAGAGAGGCAGCAGGCGACAGGTACATAGGAGGAAAGGTAGGACAAAAGCAAGGTGGAGGCGGAGCTGGATGATGCAGCTACAAGCCAAAGGATACCAGCAGCCACCAGATGCTAGAAGAGGCAGGAAGGAATGCTTTCCTAGACCCCGCAGAGGAAGGGTGGCCCTTTCCACATCCTTTCCAGACCTATGATCTCTAGAACTGTGGGTGAAGGCATTTCTTTTGTTTTAAGTTACAAGTGTGTGATAATTTGTTACCACAGACACAGGAAGCTAATACTACGCCCATCCACCATGATCTTAGTGTAGTGTCCCTGCTTCCACGTGGCCTATCTCATCTGTCCTCCTAAACCAACCTCCTTGAGGGTGGGAGTACATCTTGGGTAGGAAGCTCCCCACCCCTCAGTGTAGTGACTGGCGCATAAAGGATGATCAATAAGTATTATAAAAAATTGAATTTAGTTTTGAGGCACACCTGTTCTTGATCTTTGATTTCAGATGATATCACCAATATAAAGAAGTTGATGTTCTACTATTTCTAGCCATGTATCCTGACTCTACGCTGCAGCTTTCTCTATTCATTAAGCAAGCCCCCAAGTCCCAAAGTCCTGCAGACAGGATGCACACAGTCTGTTTAAGGTGGCAGAAAACAGTGCCTCCAATGGCACTGCTAGTCCCACTTACATGACCTGTAATCCCTGAAAGGAATTATAAGCCACGGAAGACGAAAGGGCCTCTTCTAACCAGCTTTTCCCTTCAGTCACGCATCTCCAAGCCATGGGCCAGGTCAAAGTTCTTCTGGAGTCCCCTGTGTTAACAAGCTGGAAGCCATACAGCACAGCGTCCCACAGCATTTTCCTGAGTAGTTAATTAACAAGGGGATAAACTACCTTGACAATCACCGAAGCAAGCAGACTTGCTGTGCAGTCGCCAAAAGGATGGGATTAGTTTCCAGGGAGACCACAGGGAAATGACAAGAAGGGCAGGCTTGATGGGGCCCATGGCTTCCTAAGTACAGTGCTTGCCTAACTCCTTCTTGCAGCAGCAGAGCAGAGGTGTGCAAAGCCTGCAGTGAGCCTGGACTGGCCTGATAATTAGTGATCGTTCAGTGCTCTGGCTGGATTTAGAGGCTGCTCATAGCTGACATGCATTAGGCTCAGGGCCTTCTGGAGATCACATTGTCCAGTGCTGACTGTCCAGGTTGACAGTGTGTTTCAGGCAAGTCTGGGCCTTTATGGCCCAGAAAAGTGACGGAGAGGTTGGTAGGGCTAGCTAAGTCACAGGCTGGTGGCCACTGCTAAAGGCCAATGAAGGTGAGCAGACAGCTATGAAGAGTGACAACCTTGCTATGAAGGGTCAGATGGACTGTAATGAATCCATCCCATCCCATCCCATCCCATCCCATCCCATCCCATCCCATCCCATCTTTTGCTACTCAGAATCTCACAGGAAGGTGTAGCCTCCTTTCCAGTCTAAATCTAAAATGGTCAGACCTTCACTTCCCTAGCCTACTCCGCAATACAGGTGCAGTCACGAGACCCAGCTCAATCAATTAACACACCAGTCTGGACTTCTGACAGCAGAGTCAGTGAATATGGAGTTCTTATAGAAATGACAGCACAGCGTATTTCAGGGGGCCGCAGTGCCAGGGTGGATTTCCCAAGTCTACAGATCTGTCCAGGGTTGGTACGAGCCTTCTCTCTGTTCTAATCTTTGGAGGTCTTGCTGTGCCAGCTCCTTTTCTTTCTGTTCCTGCTCTGAGTCCAATCCTTCAGATTTTTAGCAATTCTGACATCTCCATGATTTATTTTTTATAGATCAACTTGCATTAAAAGCAAGTTACATGGGTTCACAGGCACTGGGGCTATTAACCTAACCTTACCCAGAATGTGGCTTGGCTTATTTCTAAGCATACAGAGGAAGTGCAAAGAGTTTGTTCTGTTTTATCTGGAGCAGAGTTCTGGAAAATGACTTTCCATTATTTTTCCCTGTCACAACATGATAGGTTGGATATATCTGTCAGACCTCTTTGAGGTGCAAATGACAGAAACTGTTTTAAGAATAATGGGAACTTATTTATAACTATAAATTATGAGGGTTAACAGGACCCAGATATAGCTAGGTATGAGCAGGCAAACAGTACCAAGAAGCTATCTCTCTTGCTTTTCTCTTTACAGGTTTCATTCGTAGGTAGGCTCTGATCATGTCCTCATCTCTGGCTCCTTCAGCTTTGTTGCCTGCTTGCTTAGCAATGGTAGCAGGCCCAGAAGAACCCTGGACAGTGGGCTAGCTTTGGCTACCTGCTCATTCTGATCTGTACCCAGACTTGGGGAGAGCTGGGGGGACAGAAGGAGGCTTGCCTCAGTCTGGATAATGTCCGAGAGTTGATGTGGTCATTCACATAAATCTTCTCAGACTTTGCTAAATCACAAGTCTCCCTGCCCTTTCTCCACTTCCCTGATTTATAGCAGTAACATTTTACAACAGAATAGCTCAAGCATTTTTTTTTCTTGTTGTTTTTATAACAATTGATATGTTACAGTTAGAATTTAGTTACTCCCTCATTGGCTGTTTAAAATATAAAACCAAGTTGGTTTTCATAGTGACGGCTCTTGAGCACTCACTAATCACCTCTAAGCAAACTGCAAAGCCCTGGGACAGAACAGACTGTTGACACAGCAAAGTATGTAGAGTCTTTGCTTTTGGACAGAGGTTGACACAGATGGTCTGGGGGCCAGATCCAGGCTGCTCCTCATTTGTAAATAAAGTTTGAATAGAAAATGGACATTTCCACCTGTTTATTTACAGGACTCCCAAGGATACCAAAGTCCAAGGGTGCACAAATCTCCTGCATAAAATTATGTGGTTTTTGTAGATAACCTCTACACATTCCCTGTGTGGTTTAAATTATCTTTAGATTACTTATAACACCTAATGCAATGTAAATGTTGTGTAAATAGTTGTCATGTTCTATTACTTGGGGAATAATGAGAAGAAAAATGTTTCCAAGGTCTAAAGCCTCATAGACTAACCTCACAGTGCAGGAGTGAGGTCTGAGGCAAGCAACACTCAAGCAAATGCTGGAGAGACCCTGAGCATCTGCGAGATGACGGAAGCTATGTAGGTCTAACAGGACTTCCTTCATGTGCGTGCAGGCTTGGCACAAGACAAATTCAAGTTTTGATTTGCAGAACTCTTAAAAAAGGTTTTCAGTCCATGGTTGGTCAAATCTATCGATATAGAACCTCTACATATGGAGGGGCACTTGTCCTCTCTACAGTTGCATTTGCATCACCAAAACAGAGTCTAGAAGTTGGGATAGAGACCAGTTGTCCTGGAAAACCTTAGATATTTACTAGGTGGCCCTTTGTATGAACAGCTTGCTACCAGACCCCAGCCTGGGGAGGCCCGGGGATGTCTTATGACTAATTGGAGTCATCTTATACCAGATGTGTTACCTGGGACAAAGGGAAAAGCAAGACAAGGTTGTCTCCCCAATACCTAGTCACAAAGATGAAGCTTGTGAAAAGAATCTCAGCAGCTTCAACACTTTCTGCTTTATTTCCTGTTTCTGCCCTGGGTATGAACACCCAGGGCAAACTTGTCTTAAGCCAGAGCCCTCAACTGGGCCATAGATACACAGTCTCTTAGTGTTCATTGTGAAACTGTCAGTCATACAGGGAAACACATTTAATTTCATCTCCAACTGAGTTGATTTCCTCATGTTTAAAATTACAAGGCTGATCTTGCCCTAAACTGTATCTGACTGGAACTTTTATATGTTTTGGCAACTATTTCAGAAACAGGTATTTTTCCTCTACTAATGCAAAAAGCCAAATCCTACTGCTCAGTCAGCTTTAGGAAGCCCTAACAAGAACAAGCTCGCTGGTGCCTTCCTGCAAGCGATAATGTGAAGAAATTAAAAATTCGGGGAGGCATGGGGATATGAGAATGATGCTCCCCTACACACACACACA
>NDGM010652341.1:0-10660 GCA_002564305.1 Octomys mimax
CTGAAATATCTATAAAAATAAAATCCAAAAGAGTAAGCTAAGCCTCTTCTCCTTTGATTAAGATCTTGAGCCAAAATCGCATCAGGAAGAATTTCACTCACAGGACTCACAGGCTAGAAAGCACAGACTCTGTAGTTGGGAGCTCACATTTGCTGTTGTGTCTTTTCATGAAATGACTTTCTTGCCCATGGCCCAGCACTTGCCTGGCAAGTGTGAGGTGGTGAGTTTGACTCCCAGTATGAAAAGAAAAGGAAAGCAGAGAAGAGGAGAGGAGAGGAGAGGAGAGGAGAGGAGAGGAGAGGAGAGAGGAAGGGAATGGAATGGAAAGGAAGGGAAAGGAAAAGAAAGTCTTTGTAAACCAAAAAGTGCTATGTAAATGCTATGATTTGGTGCCCACATAAATGAGACAGACGTGAAGCACCTGACTCTCCTATTTCTTGCCCTCACTCCTTCACTTTAACTCCTCTTTCTATTCTTTGAATAGAGTTGTTTTTAATTTATGTTGTTATATTCTTGTAAAATGGCAGCAATACAACAAAAAGTCTATTTCAACAGTGCCTGAGGTGCTTTTGGCATCCTGGGTTCAGGCTGAGCAGGACTGGGCTGACTGGGCTCCCTGGAGCTCCAGGTTTGTCCCATATTGGGTTACGTGGGGACTGCAGAGCCCCCAGGGTGGCCCCAGCATCCTGAACAGAAGGGGAGACCTTGGTATACTCAGAGCATGTGCAGTACTCAGCTTGGGGGGCAAGAGTACAGTCCTCTTGCTGAGCTGTGTGGCTCAGAAGAGAAGGCCTTTGTGACAGCCACCTCGGGAGCCCTCTGGAGCTGTGATGGCAGGGAGGGGTGGATATGGATGCCAGAAGGCACCTGCAGCAAGGCCCCGAGGTCCTGGAGTCACAGCATGCACAGGATGGTGTATCCAGGTGATCAGGAGACAATGGTACCAAGAGAGCCTGAGTGGGCGTGAGCATGGGGCAGCCCTCAGACTTGACCACAGGGACCTTGGATTGGGACCCAGATGTGTGCATCCTCGCTCAAAGGTGAAGGGGCAGCCTGTGTCAGCAGGGGCAGGGCAGGGAGAGCCAGGGCAGGGTGGTGATGTGGGACTGGAGAAGTCAAATCAGAATGCGCACCTGTGGCATGGAGGACAGGGACCAGCTCCTCAGTGGGTACTGACATTTCCTTGCCCTAATCCAGCAGGCACTGTGCTGCCAGGACAGATGCCTGATGCCTGAGGGAAGGGAGTGTGCCCAACCGTCTGGTACCAACCAGGCACACACTCAGGGTTGGCCCACAAGCTCACTTTAACTCCTCTGACTTGCACCCCATGGACTGGGACAATTTTCCTCGGTGTCCTCCCTGCTTATTCAATGGCCTCCCTCCTCGAGGCTGCTCCAACCTGAGCACAGCTCAGCTGTCAGCCCTGTGCCCCTCCCTGTTCTTACCACTTCAGATGTTGCTGCCACCTCTCTGAATAAGAGATGGAGCACTCTCACATGGTTAAGATCAAGAGGAGACCTGAATTCTTTACTAATGTCTCTAACACCCCAAAACTGCAATTAGCTGTGATGAACACAGCTAATTACCAAAGATTCCCTGGACCAAGCTTGTCCATTTTTCCCAGAAAGAAAAGAGTTGTTAATCAAACCTCACACTTCACCCTGCCCTTTACTGAATGGCCCATAATAGCTTCAGGTGTCCTGGAGCTCAGCACCACTTTGACAAATCACAGGCTTGTAATTAGACCAATCATGAGGGTCAAAGGTAGATAAATCATAGTAACACACTTGGGCCAAGCAAGGCCTGCGGTTGTATTACAAGCAGACTCCACTTGTACTTTTTGGAGTAAGCTGGGTGGGACCTTTTCAAGGTGCTGACACCCCCTGTACTGCAGCACATGATCTGTTAAAATAAGGACTCACTCTTTTCGTCCTGTAAACTACTTGCAATTCATTTTTCAGGGAGGGTAGGCTCTGAAGGTCCTGCAAATCCTGAGTGGAGTGGACATCTCAGAGCAATAAACACTGGGACTGTTAGCTCCAGAAATGAGCAGCCAAAGATTAACCACAGAAACCAGCAACAAGCACACTCAGACAGTGCTGCCCAGGATATGCCAGCAGTGCCCAGTATCCGGCTGCATCTACTATGGGCATCCAGCATTATCCAGTGTCGTCTGGTGCCGTCGGCACCAATAGCAGAATTGCACTTTGTGAATTCATGATTTCCATCTGAATTGAGGGGCATGAGTACTTAAATAACCATAGATATGCAATCTAAAAAAGTGCATTTAGTCTCTTGCTCCAGGATTAAGACTTTAAACCAAAAACATGCCAGACAGCCTTGTCACATTATATGGGACATGGCAAAGAGCACAGCATCTAGTTTCCCTTTGCAATTATGTCTGCGCCAGAAAGACTTTATAAGCCATGAATTTCATTGCAAATGCCATGATTTTTATGACCATAGACATATTCTCACATCACTGAGCTTTTGTTATAAATTCTAGTTATATAAAAAGTCTCAGTATGTGTTTTAAATATACTATCAACTCCCTACATGTAAGTGTACTATTTATCTTTCTGGGATACATTGCTGGAAATCATGCAGCACCATTTATATCTCTTTCTCTTCGTATCACTCAAAGAGCAGGAATTAAAGATTGTTGGTCATTTTCATTGAATTTCAATTGGAATTACTTTTTAAGTTAAGATAATAGGATTCTGCCTACTAGAAATTAAGACATATCAATCTGTAATTCTTTTAAAAATTGGTACCTGATATAGAAACACACAAATACTATTTACTATCATGTTCAGACAGATCTTCGAACCAATGGCAGCTCGCTAGGTAAGTGAAGAAAACATGTACTGATTGTGCAATGGTGTTAAGAAACTAATAATTTTATTCAAAAAATTAAATTGCACTGGGGATTGAACCTAAAGCCTTAGGTTCAATGGCTAGGAACTGTTTCCAGCCTAGGATACACAGTGACTTCAAGGCCAGTTTGAACTATTAATGAGATGGTGTCTCAAAAAATCTGTTTAATAAGGCCTTTGTGTGATCATCTTTACATCTCCCAAGACAACAGCTCAAAGCAACACATACTAAGAACTTGTATGAGCCAGAACACCGTAAATGCTCTGGAGCCTAAGTATGGAGCAAAATTCAAAGGTACCTTAAAAGCACCAAAGAAATCAGGGTTTAATGAGAACAACCAACCAGTGGCAATAATGGCTCCTTCCATAATCCAGCTGTAACTTTCAGCATCCTGACAGGGTACCACAGGGCACTACAGATGTGGGCCATACCCACCTTCAGCAGGGGCTCAGTGTCACTTCCAGCTCACTGAGGATGATTTCTCTCTCCAATGTGAGCTTCTTTCAAAGTTAGTCCATCTTTTTCTTGAGACTCTTGCCTCAAGCTGCCTTTGTGAGCCATTCATCTTTTGTTTTAAACACCTTGGTTTCTTCGCAGCTGCCTCCATCTCAGCCCAGCACACTGAGCTCAGAAGTCAAAGCAAATATGAAAGGGAGGAAATCACAGAATTCATCAGACCCACACTATGCAAGACATGTTTCAGAGGGAGGGGAAAAGCCCTGCCCCTCTGAATGACAGAACCACAATGCCCACTTATTCTTTTCACATTTTCAGAATGTGCATTTCACAGAAGACTGCCAGTTTGAGGATGATCTTCCTGTTGGCTCTGTCAGAGGCTTTGCAGGAATCTGCCCATGCCTGGAAGCTGAGTCTCGCCTACAGCCTTCTCACTTTTGGTGAGAGATTTGTCTGCCTGCAGGATGGATTCCACTGCTGCTGCTACCTGGGACTGCAGGAAGCTCTTGAGCATGCCCCTGCCAATAGAATCAAGAACTAAAGAACACTGACAAAATATGTAGGCAAAATAAAAACAGCTATATTGCTTTGCTTTATACTGGCCATCTACCAAGCGTTCCAGCAGAAGACCTCCGCGCTCCCACTTCACATTCCCTCCCTCACCAGCTCTCCCTGGGCCCCTTTCCTCCAGCAGTTCTCGATTCCAGCCAGCCCCGATTAAGTGCAGTTCTGCAAACCTCAATCTCTGATGTTTTTAAGTATTCATCTTCCAATAAGAATGTTGTTTATATTCTGTTGCTCCTTTTTTATGCTCTTACAGATTTCATCTTTTGAAAAGTAATTAATCTGTCAATTCACAAGTTTAAAATGTCCACAATATACCCAAATATTGCTTAAATCTATTTGGAAGATGAAATTAAAAAGTCTAGGAAAGGGGACATCAATAAATGTGTAAGCAATAACAGTTCAATGCATAATGAGTTGTACCACTGTGCTTATTACCACCATCTATAGCACATTTCCACAGAATCATAAGTGATATTACAGCTGAAAACAGACATAAAAATGTCACCCAGGATTTGGAGGCTGATTTATTTATGTCAATGGGCACTGACTTCAAAAACACATCAGGCCCTGACTTCTTGTATCCTAAGGATTATATTCACAAGTGAGAAGTACATAGGCAGAGTATTTGGCAGTTACTGATTAGTTACAACTTAGCTCATTATTACTGATCGGTCTAAAAAATAAAAACTACATCCTATATGTTTCAAGTATGCAAATTCAAACTTGGGGCAAGCCAGCAGTTATGGGAAACAAGTGTTTGAGATAATGTATGGGTTTAGGGTCTGGTCAACCAGATAAAGGAAATATGCAGCCAGCATTGGTGGAAGACAGAAAGACAAATCTGTTCAGGAGGGTGGCTAGTCACAGGAAATTTAACTCTAAAAAGTTAACTCTCTTCAGGATCATTCACCATGCACTAGTCTATTTAGTTGATTCATTCTCATCTTGCAGACCAGCACTTGGCACATCCCAAGTCATCTTTTGGTGAAGAAATTAATACTTTTTGCTCCATCCCTTGGGATTTATGAACTCCATGCTGTTTTTCTAGTAATAAACATTTCTCCTCTCAGAAATATATAGTAAATAGAGAACAGTAAAACCTAAAATGAGATCTGGGATACAAGCTACATGCAAGAAGCCCTAGTTTTGATCCTCAGCTTGGGGTAGTGGAATCTGGAGACTGCACACTATGCTCCTGTTTTCTTATTATTCATAAGACAGGCTCTCTCCTAGAGAGCTCTTCACTTTATTCTCAAGGCTTTCCTAAGCCACCCTACTCTTCACCTTAGCTCTTTTCCTTGGCACTTGCCAATATTTCTGTTCAGTCTTTTTCCTTGATTTCAAATATAGATGCACCCTTCAGGAAAAGAGAAAGTTTCCATTGAAATGCTTTCCATTAAGGTTTCTGATAGCTTATTCTGGCAGCATTGACAAGATTCCTCTTCATTCTTCAGCAAGAAAACCTTCTTAATACTCATTATTTCTTGGAGGGGAAATATACAGAGATATCATCATAAAAATGTCCTGCAGATGAGATAAAATCCCAGAGAAGATGCTAGAAGGATCAATCTGTCTCTCATGAGAATTACTTGAGTTTGCTAAGATGTGTGATGAATGAGGAAGCAAAAGCGTAACCTGTTCCAGATCCTGAAAATTCCCAGAAAAACTATGGGAAACTTCCTGTGCCTTCCTGGCTTTGAGACTCCTATCTATGAAGTGAGGGGACTGCAGGCCACAATCTCTATGGTCTTATAGCTGCTGCGCCAGGTGGTTTGATCTTGAATTATATGATACACAAGAAGCAGTATGGAGTGGGCAAGCATCTGAAGTGAGCACCTGTAAAGGGAAACTTGGTTACTAGGAAAAGACAAGCATGACTGAAGAGGCAAACACTTCAGGGATGACTTGCAGGGACTCTGGGCAGGCTGGCAGTACACAGATGTATTTATCAGAACCCACCAGAAGTATTCTGAGGACACCTATAGTGCTTATATGTCAGTCACCCAGAGAAATTTCTGCATAAGTGCCTATGATTAGGGAGACATATACTTTTAGGGACTACATTCTCAGCAAGAATACAAAATCCTTTACCTTTAAATTAGAGATAATAAACCACAAGTTTAATACAGTCGTTTGCAGGCTTCATTCTTCAAGGGAAAGTTATTCTTCGGGGAGGTCTCCTTGAAGACAATGGCCTCCTTCTCACAGGCCACATGCACACCCAGCCACTCCTGGAGTGTATCTGTGAGGAGCCACAGTCACTGGGCCATCTGCTCGCTGTAGTGGGAAGCTGCCTTCTGCACGGCTGCTAGGTTCTCACTGGGCAGAATGGTCACCATTTCTTCAAACAAGGCACAGTGACACAGCTGGGGGCATTTCTCTGAGATGACCATTTCTGCTTTGGGGCACCCTCGGTTCCATGAGGCTCTGCTAGAATCCTCAGTAACTGAGCATTAGGGTGACGAATGGACCACTGAATGTGGTTGGTTCTTCCTGTAACTCTCTTATCTTGGTGCCCTCATAGTGGAAGGATGATGATGTCAGTTTTGCAAAGTCAGGGTCAATGGACCTTGTTTGGCAACTTTTAGACAGACATCAGCTAAGGGATTAAAGCGCTACATGAAAAGCTGACAAGGGATCTGACCCAAAAGTTTAGGTACTAAAGAAGACATATAAAATGAAGATCAAGATTTCATCTCCTTTTAGTTATCTTCTGGATATCTGTAAGCCCAAGGGCAAAGTTATTGCTTTTTCACAAAAACAGTTCTCTGAAGTTTTTGACTGCCTCATATGAAAGCATAAATCATGCTTTTAATGGATTTATTTGCTTGCACTAATTTGCTTGCACTCTATCCTTGTAATAAGCTCTGACTGTGTCAATTGTGGCATTTATATTTTTGGTGGTCCATAAATTCAAGTCAAAGTTTTTGCCACAAATCTCCCAAAGTCATTTCAGAAAGAACAAAGATGGAGGCATCAGATAGCTCAATATTTAAAATATATTTCAAAGCTATAAAACCTAAAACATTATAGTACTGGCATTTTAAAAGACATATCAACCAATGAAATAGTCCAAACCCAAATCCCACCACTTACAGTCAATCAATCTTCTATAGGAAGTTATAAATATAATGTAGGCTTAAGGTGATATCTTCAACAAACAACTATTGAAAAAACTGTATATCTACATGTCCAAAAATGAAATGATACCTCTATCTAATATAATATGTTTTTTGTTGTTGTTTTTGTTTTTGTTTTTGCAGAACCAGGGATTGAACTCAGGCCCTTGAGCTTGCCAGGCAAATACTTATTCTACTGAGCCATCTCCCTGGCCGCCAGGAATGTTTCTTTTCTTCTTCTTTCTTTCTTTGGTTTTGTTTTGTTTTTAATTTTTGGGTGTTGAAGGCTGAACCTGGACACCACACTTGCTAGACAAGCAGTCTACCACTGAGCTAAATCCACAGTCCCTGGAACTCTTATATTTTATGAAAGAAATTGTATGAAATAGTGGGGCTGCTATGGAATACAGAACAAAAATTTGTCAAAAACTTAACAATGCAAGTATCATGTGATTCTGTGATACTATTTCTGAATATGAACAAAAAAGAATTGAAATTAAGACATTTAGGGAATTTTTCACTCCTGCATTCACTGTAGCATTACTCATAATAGCCAAAATATGGAAGTAACACAAATATCCATGGGCAGGTAAATAAACCATGGTACACATAGATATATTACACAACGTGGTAGAACATTACTTAGTCTGAAGCAAGAATAATATATGGAAGAATCAGAAGAGCATTATGCAAAGTACATAAAGGCAAGGACAAGGTGATGAATACACAGAGCCTCTCTGGTCCGTGCCTTCTGAAATAAAACTCAGAGAAGCACAAACTAAATGGTGGTCACTATAGGCTGTGGCAAATGGGAAACCAGGAGCTGTAAAGTTTCAGCTATACAAGGTGAACAAGTTGTAGAAATATGTTATGTAATATAATGGCTACAGTTAACAATATTGTATTTTACACTTAAAGATTTG
This sequence comes from Octomys mimax, assembly GCA_002564305.1. Classification (NCBI taxonomy): domain Eukaryota; kingdom Metazoa; phylum Chordata; class Mammalia; order Rodentia; family Octodontidae; genus Octomys; species Octomys mimax. Next base: position 7,943 of record NDGM010652341.1, read on the forward strand.
TTAGGACAGATTTCATATTTGATGGCTTTATAAAACAAATAGAAAAAATAATCACAGCAAAAGGTGTCAAAAAACTTCTGGAGCTGGTAGATGTCATTTGCCTTGATTTAGGTGACTAAAACTATTAATAAAGAAGAAATGAAAAATTCTACTGAAGGCCGGTCAAATAGCTCAGCAGATTAAAGTGCCTACAAGCAGGTACAGGGGCCAGGGGCTCTATCCCAGGGCCTGTCGTGCCACCCTGCCCCCCGGGGCATGCTGAGAAGGTGATTGAGACTGGGGGCGTGGTAGCCCATACCTGTAATCCCAGCTCTTGGGAGGCTGTAAACAGGGGGATCACTACGAGTCCCATCTAGTAGTGAGACCCTGAACACCCTGTAGGCCCTTCCCCAAACATACAAAAAAAAAAAAATTCTACTGACAATTAGGGAAATATGTCAGAATTGATCATTGAAATAGGGACTACAATTTGCAAAATTGTAGCATTATTCACAAAACAGATAAACTGTACTGAATCATAATGTGCAAAAGAAAATAAGCTCATCCTATTCTCACCCCAGTTTATTTGCCCATTCTCTAGAAGAGCCCCAGATCTACCAATTGAATAATAAGTCATCAAGGACCCCCAGTTCTACAGGGAAAACTACTGCTTGTGTCAGCAGTTTATTTAGTTTACAAATTCTGAGCAATTTCTTACTGCACAGCCTGCTTCTAAAAGTGGCTGCCACAGTAAATGTTACCAGGTTCTGGGCTCTCCCTTCTCCCTCTGGAATTAGATTCCAGGTTCCTTTCAATCTCAAAGAATTGATCCAAAAAATCCCCCCCCAAAAAAAAATTAAGTAGCAAAGATTATTTGAGAAAGTAAAGGTGATCAGTGAGGGAGAAACTGGCTCTGCAGAGAGAGCTCGGGCAGAGTAGAAAAGGGAGAAGCAAAACAAAAGAGCACTGTGGAGTAGCAGGGCCAGCTACAGTGAGGAAAAGCCCTGGAGCAGGTTCTTCTTTGTGTCACCTTTCTGTATGCTGTCTGAATTTCAAGGAAACCTGAAAGAATTCTATATATGGGTCCTGAGAAGCTGTGCTTGGTTCCCACACCTCAGGCTGGTGTCAAGGCTAAGCCAACCTATTGAAAACCTGCCCCTGTTCTTATGGCCACTTTGGGAACTGCTTGTGCCTGTTCCAGGATCTGTCAATTAGCCTGTCTCCATCCCCACCAACATTGTCAAGCCCTAATCTATCTCAAATCCTTGCCAAGACTAGCCTGGGCTTAACCCTCTCTACCTTCACTAGCTCCCTATAGCTCTCTGTAGAGTGCACTCTTTCTTGCTATAAAAGATTAACCCTCCAGGGTATAATGGGACAACAGGGTAACAGATGCCTGTACCATACTTTTTAAGTGAAAATATGTACACAGGCAGTAGCTGCACTGAGGGAATATAGGAAGCAATCTTTGTGTTCATCTGTCAGATAGATGAATACCAAGGTATAGACAGGTGTGTCAAAGTAGCAACAGTTAAGTTTGACCCACACTGTGCGCTGTGTTACATTTTTGTATATTTATAATTTGTTTTATAAAAGTTTTCTTTTGATTTTTCTTGTAGAATTAGCCCAATTCAATACAGTGTTACATGAAAATCCACTTTTATAACCTTGGAAGGAGGTTTAAAATGAGTCATCAAGTGATTCAGTCACCAATGATGGCTTGGATCATGTAGGCCAAAGTTATGACCATAAGACTGAATGAGATAGGTCAGATAGAGAAGTACAGATGGAAGGTCTTGATTCAGTTGAAAAAGAAAGCAGTAATGAAATGAATATTTCACTAGTAAAAGTGCTGCCATGTGATCCTGTATACCTGAATGGCCAAACATCAGAACTAGGTCACAAAATCTTGTTAGAGGATATATGGAAAGATGGTGGACTGGTGAGAGGCAGAGAAAGAGCCTCTCTGAGATTTAGCATCAGGGCACTAAAAGACAGCGACATAGAGAAGGAGGAAGTCCCTGGGAGCCAGAAAGGATCAGGAGTGAGCACTGAAGCCCACTGGAAGGGCACACAAAGACACTTCAACAAAGATAAAGGAGGTAGCAAGCAGCACTTTCTCTTTGAGCCCAGACTCACTGTATAGGAACGGTGGCTCAAACCTGCAGAGCCACAGGAAATCTTGGCCACCCCAGAGGCTTCCACAGAGAGCCCATGAGCAGAATAGAGTAGTTTATGTAGCAGACTGCTGTGGCTGGTGAGTTAGAGAAATGTATAGTACAACATTGTACATCAGCCTGTGCTACAAAGTGAAATCAGGCTACCCTGGACCACAGAGTGAAATCCTGTCTTAAAAAAAGAAAATATTTATAGTGAGTCCTTAACACAAAGGAAGCCAAAAATGCTTACAATGACAACAAAACCATAGGCAGAGTAGACATGCTGAGAGCAACTATAAAGCCACCTGAAATATGAAGTGTTGGCCACTCTTTTTATTCAATCCTAAACATTTCCATTATATAATTTCATAGTTTAAAAGCAAATAAGAGGATATCATGGAGAAATGTTCTTAGAGGATTGGGACTGGAATTGATAAATGATCAATTTATAAGATTGGAAGAACAATATGTATCTGCTCAAAGAAATCTATAAAAATATTCAGGAGCAGACCTGTGAACAGACAGGCAATATTTTACAAGAACCTCTGAAGAAAACAGGAAGGCCTGCAAGATGACAAAA
>NDGM010652464.1:0-10429 GCA_002564305.1 Octomys mimax
AATGGACATTCATCTGTATACCCTTTTTTTTGTTAAGTTCCGTTATTTGAATATTATAGGTGCAGTTTTTAAAAAGAAAACATTTGGTAATTCATAGGGTTCCAAAAGAAATGGTTTATTTGTTAACGTAAATTGCATTATTTAATTCTCTTATGGGCTTATCTTAATGTAACTTTAAAAAATATAGTATGCTCTTGGATATAATTATGAATACTCAAATAATGAAAATGTCAAATACAGTAACATATTTTTGTTAGATAATTTCCATGTAACACTGAATAAAGATTCGATTTAAATTCACACTAACACTTTAAAATCCCATATGAAGCATGCCTCTTCACGTGGTTTCAATAGAAATAGTAAAATTTTGTAAGATGAAAAAGGTTGAAGTTTATTATATTTTCTGTATGACCTTATAGTGTTTCTCTTTCATGTTGGGTCATTAGTTTTCCAGCTTATTTCATCACAAATATTGTTGAGTGCACTGTGAACTTGACCTCCTACCAGGAACATAGTGTTTCTAAATTCATATTCTCAAGAAAATCCCTCTTCTTTGGAACTAAGTTACTGCTGTGGGACATCACACAGGATGTCATTTGAAGTCATTAGATCATGTGGTTTTATGAGTACTGATATTCTGTATTTCAAAACTGCTTATCCTTCAATAGCATAAGGTTCTATAGTGATTTGCACAATGTGTTACTCATACAATGTGCGTTTAGTGTCATGTGTTCCTTCAAATGCATGATGTAATACTGAATTTGATGAGAAACATTTGAACAGAGGTAAAAATATGTAATGCAAGCCACATAGATAACTGTCATTAGTATAGAAAGTATCCTACCCAGGCCATTTTAGGATGAAGCATCTACTTGACATAGCTATATTTTCATAGTTATCTTTTTATATATGCTTTAACATGATAAAGAAAAACATAATATTTAACCTTTAAACAACAAGTAACATTTTTTTCACTAAGTGGTCACCTACCCATATGTAGTTAACATAATTATCCTCCCTATTGCTTTTAGAATCATTGACTATTTAAGAAAAGCCTGAATAGCATATTTAAATTGAACACATAAGACCGTAAGATTATTCATCCTGAAAACATAATTTATCACAGACATCCTACCACTGATATTGGGATTGGAAAATGGGGTTCAAGCTTGTAAAAGTAAAAATGAATCCTTGTTCAGTTTGTATATTTTCAAAACATAATATTTAGCATAGTGATATACAAAATAATCAAATTAAAGCTTTGATAAGCTTCTTTCTTGACAATATTTAAAGGTTTTGAAGATTAAATAACATACATACACACAATACAGTCAGTCGATTTATCCTACTCTATTCTTTCTCCTTATTTAAAAAATGATACATTTTTTAGTTATTGGAGCATTTAGCCACATATTTTTATATATGTTGTGACTCATTAGTTAACTGATGTTTCAGTGCAGATATGTGTATATGTAGTTGGCACGAATAAACAAATCAATTATTATTTTATTTTGTTAGTGAGATGTCAGAGAACGTGCTATATGAATTTGTTGGATCATGTCATTTCAAGAGTACTGATTTCCTGTATTTCAAAAATGTGCAAGAGCTGAAAAGAACATGTTATGTGATTCCAATTAGACTAAGCCAAGAATAAGTGAAACTCATCCGCGGTACTCTAAGCCCTGCTAATGACCATGCACAAAGTGTAACACAAGCTGCTTTGGAGTTCTGGGGATGTTCTGTTCTTTGACACCACGTTACTTATACAAGTATGACATTCATCAGTGCCTTAGGTATTCAGATATGGTGTACTTCACTTAAACTCTTGGAAGTAAATTTCTTTTTTAAGAACTCTTCCTAAAAATAGGGTGATGCAGGGACAATGGCTTCTTGATATCTTAATAAATTACATAAATATATACTTTCTTTTTTCTGCTGTGAAAAAATCTGTTGCATTATAATGGATTTTTCAGCATGGAATGGTAGACACAATCATCATATTAAGGTGCTGTGTCTAACTATAACTATGAATTCCTTTTGTTTTCTTGAGAGAGAAATAGAGTGAGAGGAGAGAGGCACTGTGACTGGTATTAGCAATATCATTTTTTCTTGAGAAAGAAAAGTTTTCTTGAGAAAAGAAATAGAAGGAAAGGAAAGGAGAGAGATAAAGAGATGGAAAGAGAGTGAGAAAGAGGAGAGAAACACTGTGCATGATATTCAGTTCCCCCATATCTGTAGAAAAGGAAATAGAATTTTTCTATGAAGCGCAGAGTGGTAATTAAAACAATCAAATCCAAAAATCTCTAAAAAGATTCTGAATAGATTGCAGATTGCTTAAGAGCAGAATATAATCAAGCAAATCCAAAGAGAATTTAGCAGACAGAAACTTCTCCTGCTTTAATTATATGACGGGTGCAGCAGAGCCTGTAATAAAGAGGGATCATCTTAGTTTGTTTTCAGCAGAGTGAGTCTCATCATCTTGCCATTCACCATAACAAATATTTATCTTAAAATTTGTATGTGACCAACCTCATAAGTTTTCTATGTAAACTATTTGCATGTAAATTTCCCTTTAAAAAGAAAAGATTATTCAAAGCCCATTGGCTTTTCTAAAGGTTTATCTATATGTAGGTCTACATTGGAGAGGACGTAACTTATACTGCTCTATCACTGACCAACATCAGACCCCAATTCAAAGTAAATGCAACTGTTGCTTGTTATATAGATAAAAAATACATAAACAACACTACAATATGTTAAAAAGCATCCACAATGCTGCCACATCTTTCTATTCACAGGTCATTCACATGTATTACAGGGTTGAGTTTTTTTTCATTAAATTTCATGGTCCACATCAATTTATATATAATTGTTATGAAAGAAAAAGATTAAATTGAATGGGTTGCCTATTTATACATATTATTTATGTATAAATAATCATGGCTGATCTTGAGAGTTCAGTAATAAAAAATAAGTATATACTCCTTTGGGGAAATAGAGATAATAAACAAAATATTCTAAGTGTGTAAATGTTGTGAATAAAGGTTGAAGAAAAAACAGCCATGGATTTGACCTAGACAAGGCAAAGACATAAACCCTTTCACTTCAGGTTGTATTGCACTTGAGAACAAGTAATAGATTAAGTAAATGACATAGATGCAGAGGAAAGATTTTACTCAGAGGACCTATTAGAAAACATAAAGAACATGGCTCATTTTCAGAAAGACTAGATGAAAAGCATGGATAGGCATGAATTGAAACTGTTCTGACCAAGAAAGCGTACCTCATTTAAATGTCTCTCCAGGGCAGATACACTTCTGAATTACATGAGAATATTAATCTTTATGTATACGTTTTAAAACAAGGGATCATCTAATGAGACAGTCTGAGCAATAAATTCAAAGTATACATGAGTGCAGAGCTAATATAATATAATTGTAATTATAATCTTTGCTTATAATGAAGGCATTAAAGATTCTGGAACTCAATGGACAGTACAAGAGGGATGAATATGTGGCATTGTGAAATAGCAAGATTGAGTGTGCAGTTAATTAATAGGGACATGTATTAAGAAGTTAATGCCTTCCTTATATGATTGTTGAGCAAAACAGAATTTATCTTCCTTTTGAGAATAACTGTAGGTAGTGGGAAGAGAAGTAGGTTTTGGGTGAAGTGCATAGTAGATAACCTAGTGAGGAACATATTCATTTTGAGAGGATAAAACCAGTTGTGATGCAGATTTTCAATTTATTAATTTTGTTTGGTGTTCATGTGATCCAAAAAATCTCAATTTTGCCAGAGATAAAGGTACATTTATTGACATCCTTGTCCAATGCCAATATATTATTAAATGATTTCCATTAGATTTAGATAGCCATCTTTATCACAATCACATGAACAAGATAGTAATCAGATTCATTAGACATTCTATTTTGCCACTGTCTGGCACAGGGGGAGAAATTTTGTACTGCATGATGTAAACTACAGCTTTATAGACGTGTGCATGCTATTTAAAGTTCTTAGTCTTCTGTGACTATCTGTAAAACAATACTTTCTTTTAAAATAACATATATAAAATGTGTTTCATACAATGATGCTCAATACATGTTCGATTTTATTGTATGAGTTTTGGAGTCATATATTTTGTTTTTGTTCATGTCAGGTTTTCAATCGTATTTTTTTGAGATAATCAGCATTAAATTGAATGAAAGGCATCAATAAATTATTAAAGGATTATCAGATGGTAGGGGGAAATATAATAGCTACAATTTAGGTTATTTGGAAAAGTCACTGTGCATAATTAATGGATTGTTATATATTTCATTGTGAAAATTCAGTCAGAAGAAGAGAGACAGAGAATTATATCTTTGGAATGTTTGATATATGCACTATGTTATATGTATAATTTGTCGGCAGTATCTTATCTAATTGTGAAGCAATCTTTATGATTGCTAGTCCCAGAGAGGTAACTGAGACTTCAACAGGTTTAAAGTATTTTTCCGAGATAGCTCATATAGTTCATAAGGAAAATGAGCTTTAGATGAAACCTACTTGTGAACAATGTCAATTCTCGTAATATACTGATAAAATAGCCTTTAAAGAAGATTGATACTGTATTTCCTTGTACACTAAATCACTAAAAATAAAGTTCCACAAAAGCTTTTTAATTAGAAGCTTCAACTATAAGAACTTCCTACCAGGAAATTGAAAAATTCACGTTTAGGGAAAAACTATGTCAAGTAATGAAGACTCCAGTATTTAAAACCCAAGGTCTTTGTTATTGATTCTCATTCCAATAATTTGTTGACATGACTGATCAAATCCTTCTCCTTCATGGAAATTATATTTAAAGAACTATGTGTTGTGGTGTTTTTTTGCTTATGATTTACTGTGGAAATGTACTTTTATGTTTAGCAATACAGTGTATATTTCATAAAACACTGAAGACAAAAATTCACCACCTCTCAAGCATTAAGAGAAATAAATCATGACATACTTAATTCTACTGGCTCTTTCTGAACAACATGTAAATTTTATACTCAGAATTGAAGATATTAAGTTTTTGAAATAGTTTTCAGTCATCAAGAGAATTAGAAAATTCATTTTTGCATTGATGCAATCTAGAAAATTCCATACATGATGTCAAAATTGGCAAAACAAAAAGATGCAACAATCTGCATTATCCTGACTTATTAGCTTTAGGCAATACAATATGACATATTCTATATTCTCACAATTTTAGGTTGATAAAACACCAAAATATAGAATGAAGTAGATTGGAAATGAATGGTGAATCCTATTCTTTTTCCCTCACACATGAAACTATTTGTGTCTACATAATGCATGGTAGCAGCAGGTGTTTGCAAGATATAAGTTCACACACCCACACAAACTCACAAATTTATATAGGTTCTAAAAACTAAACACTTACATTTGGTATGCAGCACATAAAGCACTAGAGCAGATGACTGTGCAACATGGAAGTCTTTTGAACTGTGGAATTACATTATCATATTCAGACTGATGATTGATTTTTAGTTTGGAAACTTGCAATGTTGCCTGCTCTACTGGTTTTTAGGCTTCACACCTCTATTAATACTCATGTACTTAAGTGAAAACCATTCTACTGCTCCAAAGTTAAGTATTAAATTCTACAGTTCATTTACATTCACCTCCCACTAGGGTCCTATTATCCTTTCCCTTTTTATGTTAGAGTCATGATTAATTTAGCTGCTCAGTTTTTTCACTGGAAATGAAACTTACATTTAAGAGGTAACATTTGCTTTAAGAAAGGATAAAGAGACTGATTTAGTTGATGTTTTTAGCCTCAAATTTGAACAATATGGACTTTATGATAATAGAGTAATTGCATATTATGTAATATGTACAAGGCCAATTGGTGGTTACATTTGTGTGTATATTTTAAAGAAAAGACCAAAAAGATAGCAACATCTGTAAGTTTATAGGAAAAGTACATATATGTATGCTGATAAGTTGATTTTTCTAAATTTCTAGTACTTTGCTTATATTTTTCCTCAAATACTTAGTATTAATTTGGTGATTCTGGCTCCTGTATTATTAATATAATGTTATAAATTTCTTTCAAGAAATAGGATTTTAGAGCCAGGCATATAGCTCATTGGTACAGTGCTTTGCCTGGCAAGTGTGAGGTCCTGAGTTTGATTCCCAGTACTGAAAAACAACAATCACCACAAAAAGATATAGGGTTCCAAATATAAATAACTTATCACATATAAGTTAAAAAATCTTACAAATATGTTTTTAAAGATCAATAAATTTTTGCTTTAACAAACTAACATTAGAAATGTTATTTACTATTATCGTAAATTATAAAACGATCATGAAGTTAGTATGTCCTTATAATTCCAAATGTTCCCATGACATCTAAGTCTCTACGTTACTTATGATGGTTATCATTCTTCATGCTTCATATTTTTAAAAGAGATACTGTGATAGGTAATTGTGCTGGCAACTTGAAAAAGAAATGCCCGGCAGATTAGTTAGTACAGTTGTAAATGCATCTGAATGCTGGGCTTCCTGAAGGTGGAAGACCCCGGGGTGTGGGTGGCATCAACTAATAGACTAGTGGCCTGGATGGAATCAAAACGGAAAGAAAGAAGTCCAGCTCCTGCTTCTGCCAAGGACCTCCAGTTCACCACTGCCCTTGGCCTTCCCAGGCAGGTTTCCTGGGAAGATGCATCAGACTTCTTGTACCAGCCCTTAGGTTTCCTGATATGGATGCCCCTGGGATGGGAGAGTGCACTCTAGGGCTTCAACGTCTCACCAAATCTTCCATCTCTTCAGGGTACAGGAAGGCCATTTGTGTTCTATGTTATTCTACAGGCAGCTACTATAAGCCTAATACATCTATCTATCTATATCTATCTATCTATTTATCTATCTGTCTATCTATCTATCTATCTAAATATATATCTGTTCTTTGAGTGAAGTCAAACTAATACAGACATAGAAACCTAGATATCAACAAAATGCTTACCAAAATAACCATATAATTACAAATGTACATTTTATACCTATCCACACATATTTATGCACAAACAGATGGATAAATATGCCTCTCACAAAATGTATAGCTTTATAAAAAGTGCACATTAGAACAACAGCCAAATAAAACCAAGAAGAGTACATTGGTTGTCATTTGCTCAAATTTAAACATTCGTTAGTATTAGTGCTTTTATGTTATCATTTAGATAGTTCACATCCTAAAAACATTGCAATACTATGGGAACTATTTCTTGGTGGAGCTTTATGTTCAGCTAAAATTCATCTCCAATGAATTCTTCTGCTGTTTGCTACCTGGGTAATATTCTTTCTAGTTTTATTGACCATTGTCATCATTCCTCTACAACTTCAACTAGCACAAAAAGCAGTAGCATTTACTGGCATCTTTTTGTTACTGGCATCTACATGTATATCTCACGGTTTTACTCTCAGTGTTAAGATTGCAATACTTTATTACATAAATAATTTTGATTTTTCTCACAACATCGTACTTACTTTTGCTATCATTTCTATAGACAACTAGTACTGTTTATCTGTACTTACAGTTATTATAAACAAATACAAATTGAATATATGAATTTCAATTTTATAAGTGAAGTGACTTTTTTGTATTTTATAAATCATTAAGTTTTTGAAACATACGAGCTAATTTAATGAAAAATTAGAACTTTATAAAAATGACACTTCTTTATTTCTTTAATCATACTACAGCGTACAATTCAGCATTAGCAGGCTACAATCAAATTAAACTTAGGAAACCATTTGGCATATGCTTACTCTACTCTTCTGTAGACAAGACCTCTAACAGTTTTGTCTATACCTTAATCAGTGAATGAGCATTTATTGTGTGTAAGGAATAGTACTGGGTTCAAAATCAGATAAAACATACATGTTCCTTTCCTCATAGAATTTTGTTCTATTCCCTGCAGCGTTTGGAGTGGGTCTGCTAGGATGTGAATGCCTTTTTATCATGCTGCCACAAAGGCTCTCACACTGTATAAGTACTTTTCATTGATTCTAGCATATTATATGAGTAGTTAATTTTAGAAATACTATGAATATAAGATTGAGAAATATACCTTGGTGTCACTTCTTATCATTTCATATTTAACCAAGGAAACTGAGGAGGAAACTAAAAAATAGGTTTGAAAGTAAGAAAAATATACAATTTTCCTGGCAGCCACTTATAGCCACTTTTATAATTTTCCTAGTTTGATTTATAATGCAGCAATAAAGTATACAAAAGGAGAAAAAACTTTTCTTGGCATTTCTAAACCTCATTTTCTTTTTTGACGGAAAATGTTAATGGCATTTGCAATTTAGCTTAGCCATTAACTGGTATCAGTACAAATAGAAGCCTTACTCCGTTTCTCCCTGTAATCCCAATACTAAAGTTATTCTGTCTTTATTTAAAAATCGTAAATTGCACCATTTTCATCAGCAACATATTGCTCTGAAGCAGTTTTCACAGCAGTCTCTTCTACCATGCATCAATCAACATGATTAGTCCTGTCAAATACTCAAAAGTAAGAAAGAAAGAGCAAAAATAAGACATGCTTCCCAGGTATAAATTTTCAGAACACATGGTTTCAAATTTCTATATTAGTAATCATTGTACCTATGGAATATCTAACAAAAAGTAGCTGTGAAGCTAAATTTATCAAAAGTCTTTAAAGAAAAACCTCCTTTGATTTTCTTGAATCTTCTTTTTTTCCAAAAGAATTTCAAGTAGATTGTGATGAGCTGCTTAATTTCTTTTTCTGGTAAGGTAGGCAAAGTGGAAAGGAGAGTACCAAAAGAAAGTTAAAAAAAGAAACATACAATCAAATAGCTTTGGTCTTACAATGTTCTCTGTGTTTATTCCCTCTAATGCTTAATTTTAACATTCAATTACCTTGATTTGAGAACAGTCTTGAGATTACTAAATTAAAGTCCTGGGCATGTGTGGATGGACAGGTCATGAGGCTGGATCTCTGGTGAGGATGTATGATCTCTGGCCCCTTCTTCTCTGAGTCTATTCCTTGTTTCCTGGATGTCATGAGCTAAGCAAATTTCATCCTCATACCCTGTGCTACGATGATTCTGCCTTGGAGAAACTACCATGTACTGAATCTCTTCAAATGGTGAACCAAAGTAAAAAAAAAAAAAAAAATGTTGTCCTCCAAGTTATTGTGTCAAGCATTTTGTCCAAACAGTGGAAGGTGGCTAATACATGACTAATTTGCATAACAAAAGTCAGATCATTTTTTTAACTACTAAAGATAAAACTGAATAATGGCATACATAAAATAATATTCTTACGACTTTTAAATAATTATTTCAAACTCTTTTTGGTGTTCTTCATAAGAACTATTACTAATATTGCTGAAATTTCATAGTAATATAGTATCAGTTTTTCATTTAATTCATAGTTCATCTGTGACATAATATTAGTATGAGCTTTATGAATTAGCATAGTACTATAATAAAAATAATCACATAAACATCTATAGGGATCAATGAACAAGTAAATGCAAGCAAGTCAGAGTCTCTCTTTACCTCTTTTAATATTATGTGATATATAAAAATCAAATCAAATATTCTTTCCTATTCAAAACTCTATAAATCAGACTTTTCATTATGTCTTTCTTTTATTTCTCTATATTTATATATGTACATGTGGATGAGTAGTCTACCATTCTCCTTTCTGCCCCTTTCTTTCAGTCTCTTTCTTTATCTCTGTCTTTCTCTGTCTCTCTGTCTCTATCTCTCCTTGCTGTTTTTTCTCTTTTTCTTTTTCTTTTTCTCATTCTCAGAGGGTTCCCAGTGTCTGATGAAGAGAAATATGCAGAAATTCAAATAATATTAATATTCTTGGCAGAGAAACAAGTAGAAAGTATGTCTAGATGTAATGTAAATTGGCAAGTTAATGTAGGAATCAGTATAAAGTTTCCTAAAAACAAGTATCATTTGGTTCGACTATTCTACTCCTCAACATATAAAGAGCATTCAAGCAGGCATACAGTAGAAACTTGGATAAACATATTTAGAGCTGCACAAAACACAAAAGCTAAGCTATGGAAATAGCTAATGTACTTTTCAACTGATGAATGCGTAAATTAAACGTAGCTTGTACACTATAAAATATTATTGTCATAAGAAAGAATGAAATCATGCCATTAGCAAAAAAATTAATGAAACAAAATATTTTTATGTTAAGCAAAGTTATTTAACTTAGAAAGATAGATAAAGAGTTTTCATATATATATGAAATATATATATATATATATATATATATATATATATATATATATACACAGAGAGAGAGAGAGAGAGAGAGTATGGGCCAGGGAGATGGCTCAGTGGAATAAGCGCTTCCCTGGCAAGCGTGAGGGCCTGAGTTCAA
>NDGM010653067.1:0-10486 GCA_002564305.1 Octomys mimax
CCGCAGCAGGACATGGTGGAGCTGGTGGAGAGGTGGAGGCTGGGAGGGAGATGCTGGGTGTGAAGGCTGATGTCCCCATGCGGGGCTGGGGCCTTTATATACCCTGGCCAGGCTCCTGACCCCTGGCTCACATGATCGCTTCCTTGTTTTCATTCATTACTCCTGGAATGACACCGACCATTTCTTTAGACATCTTTTAGGTGCTCAGAGACTCATAAAAAGCTCTATCTCTTATTTACTGGATATTATATTTTGCTATTTATGGTTCAAGGATGAACTTAATGACCTGAACTTCAAAGTCTCCAATTATCTTCATTATCTGATGATGCTCTGTGGGCTTTCGCCTAGGTAGCACACGTGGCCTTAGGGCTTACTCAGTGGCCTCAGGGGTTACTTGGTGACCTCGTAAGTGACTTCACCAAGTTGTGAGCACTGCCTGCCAGGCAAAGCAAACTGAGAGTAACATTACAGGAGTATTTTCAAAATATAGGTTTAATTTTTATTGTTTTTCTTCTTCTATCAGAGCTGGAAAGGTGGAGGGAGACTCAAATGCTCATAGAGAAAGCCAGACCACATAGACAGAAAGACAAACTCCCAAGACCAAACGCAGTATCAGAGGGGCTTAGAAAGGGAAGCCAGACTCACTAGGGAGCTGCACCCCTGGCACCCCGGCTCCCATGTCCACAGCACCTTCGAGGAGGATCAATGGGAGAGAAGCCGCTGGCGTTTCAAGTGAGGCCTGGCCAATCGGCTCTCAGCCCTAATATGGTCCCCACCTGGAAGGCTACTCAAGATAAGACCCTGAGAGGGGCGTTTGAGTGGACCCTGGCCAGTGTTTGGGAGTAGAAAAGCACCACGCCATTCTGAGGAGGAAGCCAGGGCCAGCGGCTGAGTGAGCGGGCACAGGGGGAACGGGGTGTCTATCTGCTCCTTCCCCAAAGTGTCATGCTTACAGTACCCTAGGGTGCCTGGAGCCCCACTTCCCCCTGCTGAGGGATTCTGAAGCTGGGGAGTCCAGGGGCCCCACCAGGGGCAGGAAGTGATTCTTATGGGGTCCTGAGCAAGGCCCCAGGGTGGAGGCAGAGGCTGCTGCGCGGTGGAGGAATGTGGTGGGGCGGGGCAGGAGGAATAGCTTGAACACAAATACAGAGTGGAGCACAGGGTTTGCTAGGAAGGAAAAGGGGCAGACCCTAAAGGCTGCCAGCAGAAGGCGGTGGAGACAGGTGCTGGACCAGCTAGACCCCACAGCCGTCCCTATACAAATCACAGTAACCAGGTGGTTGGGACTCGGGACAAGGCACAGAGGTGTCCAGGCCCACAGCAAGGCCTGCAGCTGTAAGCTGGACCCGAATCAGCCAGACTTCTCACTCCCAGGAGGGTGCCGAACACTTGGTGGGGCGGCGGGCAGCTGGAGCTCAGCATGAATCGTGGCCTGAAACTAAGACCATGCCGGTGGATGCTTTGGTTTTCTGTTTTTGCAACTACATGAGGTCGCTGGGGGGGTTGTGATATTTTCTTTTTCTTTTCTCTTCCTGTCCTTCCTAGCCCTTTATTTCACCCTTCTTTTCTCCTTTTATCTGGCAAATACAAAGCACGCATCTGTGTGTATGCAAATGAAAATAAGAGCTGACCAGAGCTTTGCTCTGAATAGTGCCCTTCGTGGGCGCGTCCGGGTAACCTGACTGAAACTGCGTGGACAATCCAAACATAAGCTAATACTAACACAGTACTGGGTTTTATCCCCGTTTCCACCAATCTCAGATTGCACTTCCCCTCTCTTTGTCCAAAAATATTTTCTCAGACCCTCTCAACAGTAACTCTTTACTCCAGCTATGAAAGTGATGTTCACAGCATCTGATTTCCTTCCTGTTCTTCACCTATGAGTACTTCTCTTGTCTCCCCCTCTCTTCCTACTGATTAACCCCCACCCCTACCCCTCACTCCCATCCCCATCTTACTACGTCATTCAGGCTGGCCTTGAACTCAAAGTGATCCTCCCGCCTCAGCCCCCCAAATGCTGGCATTACAGGCTTGTGCCACCAGGCCTGGACTCAAACAACTTCTAACGTACATGACTGATGCACGGCTGGACCTGCAGGTGGTGACATAGCCCGTAGGGACTTTCCATGAAACAGGGAGACCATGTCCACTTCTGTTAAACAGAGTAGGTGAAGGTAGATAAATAATAACATGTAAACACAACAAAGATTTTATCCCTGGAAATCAGACACCCACTAAAGAAATTCTATACTAACAACAAAGTTGTCCATTGACCTTCCATGCACACACGCATGCGCACACATACACGTGCACAGAGAAGTTAGGTAAAGCTCTATACATGGCATGAATGGCATAAAAATCCATTTACAGAAAAACTTTCCAAACATGGGGAAGGAATTCAGCATCTAGGTAATTCAGGCATCTAAGTCCCCACACCCACAACGTGTCATGATACATCATAGCCAGAATCCCAGAGGTTCGGCACAAGGACAGAATCTTAGAAACTGTTAGGTAAATCAGCAAACCAGTTATAAAGGCAACCCCACTGGAATTATAGCAGACTTCTTAACAGAAATCTTAAAAGCCAGGAGAGCTTGAACAAAAGGCTTTCTAGCCAAAAAAGAAAACAACTTTTAACCCAAGCGAATATATCCTGAAAATTTCAAAATTGATGTAGGAGTGAAGCATTTCGAAGACAAAGACCACCCTGAGAAATTCACAATCACCAACTCAGCACCCAGAAGAATGCCCAAGGATGTCCCCAGGAGAGCTCATGAAGGCAACAGTGATAAAAAGTCTAACGGATGAACGCATTGATCAGAGTGAGCAGTTATGTAAAAGGGGAAAATAAAGAAATCCATGACCGAAAGATAAAGCAACGGCAGTAAGAAACTAATACTTCTCAGGAATAAATCTCACTGTAAATGGTCTCAACTTCCCACTCCAAAGATGTAGCTTGCACCAGCACCCAAAACCCGATGAAGAGCTGTAAACAAGGATCATGGTTAATCCCAAAAGAAATTAATAGATTAAAAGAATCAAAGTATGTCATGGAGGAGGAATCAGAAAGAAAGCATGGATAACTGTCCTATTCTCAGAACAGTGAACTTCAGGCCATAATTGATGAGAAGAGGCAAGAAGTCTTTGCCTCTGTCTATATTGTCAAGGGTTTGCCCATGTTATCTTTCAGCATACTATGTGCTTTATTTAATATCTAGGTCTTTGATCAAATTTTATTTTAGTGGGTGGTAAGGGACACGAGCATAGATTCAGTCTTCTGCATGCCTGTAGCCAGTGTACTCGGCACCATTTGGGATATTTTTTCCTCCCGCCTGGCAAAGGTCAATGGCTGAAGGCTCCTGCAGTTGTCTCTGCATCCTGCACTCTATTGCATTGATCCAGGCGTCTGTTTTGAGCCATTGTCATGCTGTCTTTACATAACTTAAGTTCTGAGGGTTGCGATGCTTCCTGCTTTGCTCTTGTCAGCCAGGATTGCTGTTGCTATTCTGGTGCTCTTCAGATACCATGTAAAATGTAGGATTGTTGTTACAGGTTATTTGAAGGATGTTGTTGCTGCATTAATCGGGATTACATTAGATCTATATGTCAACGTTGGTAGTGTAACCTTTTCGGAACACTATTAGTTCTTGTTATAGAGCTCGTTCCCTTCCTCGGTTAGGTTAATTACCAAGCATTTAATTTTCCTTGAAGCTCTCTGAGTGGTCTGGTCTTTAAGGTATCTTCAGATAGTGCTCACATTTATTCACTTTATCTTCTAGTTCTGATGCTGTCTTTACATTGGTTACTTCTGCTGGCTATACTTTCCAGAAAATTCTGAACATCTAATTGGTACATTTTCTGCTCTTCAATGTATTTTTCATTCATCTTTTGAAACAGCTTGGTAGCCCTGCTTGTTCCTAATGTGTATCTTCTTTCACCTCACTGACCATTCTGTTTATAGAATCCATTATTATTTCAGCAAGCACCTGTTGTTCTAAGGTTTTTGCTCTTCTTTTCTCATTTCATATAATTCAACTATTAGAATTATATTTCCTCCTCTTGGATCTGCTTTAGAGAAACTAAGAATTTTTATAGGCATATTGCTTCCTTGTTTTGTCATGGTGTGTGTGTGTGTGTGTGTGTGTACAGAAGGTTGATGGAGAACTCTGTTGCTAGAGAACCTCAGTGCCCCACTGTCACTAAAATATCAACTAGACAAAGCAATCGAGAAGAGAGAAGAACTGGATGACATTCCCTAGGGAAGGGGCTTAATGGCTTTCTATCGGCGAGGCTTTCGCCCAACAGCAGGATACACGCTCTCTTCAGCAGCACGTGAAACTTTCCCCCAAACAGGCCACGTATTACCAGCCTCTAAAGCATGTTTAAGTATGTGCAAAAGATCCCAAATTATCCTATGCATCTTATTAGATCATTCTGCAATGAAACAAACTAGAAGTCAATGGCAAAAAGAACTACAGAAGTGGGGCCAGGGAGATAGCTTACTGGCCTAAGTGCCTGCCTGACAAGTGCAAGGTCCCAAGTTCGATCCCTTGTGCCACAAAAACCAAACCAAAACAGGCAGAAAAAACCCAAATCCAGATTATTAGCATCTATTCAAAAGCTTGTACTCCAATACACTGGAGAATATAGATGAAATAGGTAATTTCCTAGATGCCTGCAAATTGTCAAAAATGAACTGAAAGGACATAGAACCCAGTAATAGGCAATGGAACTGAGGGAGAAGCGAGAAGCCTAATAAGGGAGCCTGAGACCTAATGGATTCACCACTGAATTTCCGAAGATCTTCCGGGAAGAACTAATGTCAATGTTCTCAAATTCTATAATAAAATTGAAAATGAAGGTGCATTGCTAACCTCATTCTTAGAAGACAATATTGCTTGGATTCCAAAACCAGAGAAAACTCATCTAAAAAGAGAACAAAACAATCTTTTAGTGAATGTAGATGCAAAACTCCTCAACGAAATGCTGGCAAGCAGAATGCAACAAACTATTTTAAAGATTTTACACCATGACCCAAGAGGCTTTCTCCCAGGGAGGCAAGGATGGTTCAATATATGAAAATCCATAAATGTAATGCATTATCCATACAGAAGCAAGAACAATAATCACACAAAAATCTGAATAGATACAGAAAAAGATTATTCATAATAAAAATTTTGAAGAAAATGGCCATAAAAGGATATTACCGCAGTCTAATAAAAGCCACTTGTAACAAACCTATTATCAACATCTTATTGGGTCAGGGAGATGGCTCAATAGAATAAGTGCTTCTTAGGCAGGTGCAAGGGCCTGAGTTCAATCCCCGGTCACACACACACACACACACACACACACACATTTTATATATATATATATATATATATATAGCATTTTCTCTAAAATGAGGACCAAGAGCTAAGATAGCTTAGTGGACTAAGCATCTGCTTAGGCAAGCACAGGGGCTAGGGTTCCATCCCTGGTACCACATGCCACATGGGTCCCACCCCCGGGTGTGCTAAACCAGCCACCAGGGTGTGGTGGCACATGCCTATAATCCTAGTGCTGGGGAGGCTGAAAACAGGAGAATCACTATGAGCCTGAGCTGTGTGTTGAAAGCCTGTAGCAAATACATAAAAATAAAATAAAATCATGAACAAGACAGACATATACTATTGCTACTGTTTTTCAACACAGTACTCAAAACTTTAACCACAGCAATCAACCAAAAGAAAGAAGAAAGGGGATACATGTAAAAAAGGAAGAAGTCAAAATATACAGTGATGATGCAATCCTCTAAGTGGGAGATACCGAAAATTCCACCCAAAGTCTCCTAGAACTAATAAATTCAGCAATGCAGCAGAACACAAAATCAATACACAAAGATCAATAGCATTCCTGTACACCAATATGAAACCCATCGTTGAGGAAGATTAGGAAAATAGTACCATTCGGAGAGCTTCAAAATTAAATGCTTGGGAATTAACCTAACCAAGGAAGAGAATGAGCTCTATAATGAGAACTAATAGTATTCTAAAAAGGTTATACTACCAATGTTGACATATAGATCTAGTGTAATCCCAGTTATTGTAGCAACAACACCCTTCAAGTAACCTGTAACAACAATCCTACATTTTATATGCAATCGGAAGAGCGCCAGAATAGCAGCAGCAATCCTGGCTGACACGAGTGAAGCAGGAAGCATTGCAGCCCTCAGAACTCAAGTTATACATCTGCAGGGATAAAGACAGCATGGCAATGGCTCAAAACAGACACGCAGATCAATGCAACAGAGTGCAGATACAGGGACAACTCAAGGAGCCTTCAGTCATTGACCTTCGCCAAAGAGACCAAGGCCATACGCAGGAGGAAAAATATCCTCTTCCCAAATGGAGAGTAGATTGGCTGCAGGCATGCAGAAGACTGCTACAGGCATGCCCGCGTCTCACCACGTACTCAAATGAAATAAAAATGGATCAAAGAGATGTAGATATTAAAAGAAGAACACATAATGTACTAGAAGATAAAATGGATAAACTCTAAAATAGAGACATAAGCAAAGATTTCTCGAACAAAATCCCAGTTTTTCAAGAAATACCTTCAATAATTAAATCGTTTTATGTTAAATAGAAAAGTTTCTGCACAGAAAACAACTAGGAGAGTGAAGGAAACACTACAAAAAAAGAAAAATTGTGCCAGCTGCTGCTTAGAGAACTAGTGTCTATAAAGAACACCAAGCTAGACATTCTCCCAGATGAAAGACCCAATAAAAAAGGGCTATTTAAGTGAATAGCACTTCTCAGAAGAAGCACGAATGATGAGTTAATTCATGAAAAAATGTCCAGCATCCCCGCCTATTAGTGAAATGCAGATTAAAACAACACTGAGATTCCATCTAACTCCAGAACAAGCAGCTTTGTTAAGGAGGGAAGCGATTGCAGATGCTGCGGAAACGGGGGGCGGGGGGGATCGCACCCTTCCATGTTATTACAGGACCTGCAAGATGGCTGCAGCACTATGTCGTAATAAGTTTGGAGATTCCTCACTAAGCTAAAAACTAGAAGTTCCGTCCATCCCAGCTACTCCCCTTCTAGGCGTCTTCCTGAGGAAGTTGAAGACATCCTGTTGCTGTGATCCGCACAGACCCGTGTGTCTAGCAGCCCAACTCTGAAGAGCTGCCTCCCGGAATCCTCGGCCTATATCTCCATCAACTGTTGAGTGGATGAACCAAATGCGCTCATTTATGATGGAGTATTACTCTGCTATAAAGAAAGATAACTTAGAGTCATTTGTAGGAAAATGGAATATTAACATTAGGAGAAATAAAGCTGACATATGAGCACAAATATCACACGTTTTCTTTTTTATGAGGTCTCCAAAGTATAAATAAAGAGGTAAATAAGAAATTAGTGAATGGGGGATAGACCCTTTACAAATGGGAGTAGGGCAGGGAGGGACAGAGGAAAGCAAGATCAAGGTGTGTTGCGAGCATGTGCCAAATCCCCACAGGGAGATTATCATTATGTGCAGCAAAAAGGTACTAATTAAAAAGTTATTTCATGTCTGGGAGGAGCAGGAGTATGTTGGCATCAGTTTTTGGTCTTGTTTTCATTTTGTCTTAGATACACGTTGATTTCAGGGTTTTATCTTTCCAAACCAAGGTGAAGTTCACTATTTCCATCTTCACTGGGTATCGCTGAATTGTTTCCAGCATGAAACGTAATGAAAGACAGGCGTGAAGCTGTTCTCCATCACATTCCTGGGAGGTCAGTATTAATACATGATTTAAGGTCCTGCCCCTCGTGAGCGTGGGGACCAATACTTATTATAAAATTACCTGCAAGAAAACTCTTTGGAACCCCAAAGAGCTGAAGAATGAATGATGGGGATCACATTTCCAAGCAATGATGAATGTCTGCATTATTTTGGAATTTTAATGGTATATTTACTTCTAAAACAGTTGTGATTTGTAACGTGGCTCATTTTTAGAGTCACCTGAAAAGACTGTACCTTACCAATATCCTCAGACAACAGCCTCAGGAATTTCAAGAGCTATTACCCACTTAGCCTTCTGAAAACAACGAAACACACCTTAGGCATGTAATTCCGTGAGTGTGGGGTCCTATGAACATGCCCCGGAGTGTCGAGGATGGCGGTGAAGCTAAGCCTGTGGACAAACATTGCCATCGGCTCACGTAGCAAAGCCCTTCTGCAGTGACCCCCGTGAAGCTGGCTCCAGCCCCCGCCCCACCCCACCCAGTGCCCCACCTTGCTGTGTGTGGGTGTCCAGCCCCTCCACGCTTACAGGGCTGTCTTTAATTGTCTCAAGCTGTTGGGACTTGTAGAAAAATTATGCCACTAGCCGTTTGGTTGCTCTTGCCCCCTGATTCGTGGGGGCCTGACTTGCTTCTGTTCGACAAGTCTGCCTAGAGCTGGACCTGGAGGTTCAGATTCTCTCCTTCCTGCTGATCATGCCGGGACCTGCATCGTCCACCATGGCTGACCCGGCACGAGATTTCCACAGAAACCATAAGATCCAATAATAGTGATGAGTTTTGGAGAGAAGACCATAAAACAAGTCTCTAGAAGTCTAAGAAGAATTCTGCCAAGAGGACAGATATAGTTAGAAAATTTTAAAAGTAATGACTAAGAATATGTGGAAAGAAATTCGACTTGTGAGCCTACCCACTGTAGCTATCAAACCCTGAATAAAGAGAAAACTCCTCTTCATGTCTATTAAAAATGTAAAGGTTTTAAATAAAATAGGTTTCTTGGGGGGGCTTTTATCATATTTTAAGAACACGGTATGAAAAATACTTTCCCTCAGGGAGGTGGCTTATTGTTTTATGACAAGAAAGCACATGTCCAAAATGGGGAGAAAGAAATTGGGAATTGGTGTGTTTCTTCCAGCCCTCTTAGAACTTATGCATTCAATGAATAACTGCTTATTGTAGTCTATGTGCTAGGTATCATGCAAGTCGGTAGGGATCCAAAGTCAATCAGTGCTGTCCTGTGACACAGTTTACTGCCCTGCGCCTTTGGGTAGGGGTAGAGACCTCTCAGTCCAGGAAAAGCACACTGCAAAGCACAATCCGGACAACCCACTCGGATTAGATCAAAATCTTTTTCTTGGAGAAACAGCATGTATTACTCTTCCTGGACTCCTAAAAGTATCTAACAAGAACAAAGCCAAGTCCTGTGTGGATTCATGGGATCACTGTCTCAACCCCATTTCTAGCGGTAACATGAATGTGGAGTTTGTAATTAGGATGGGCCCAGCCAAAGCTGAATTCCTGTCTGTCTTTGCAGCCCCAGCTGCTGCCCTGGAAGCAGAACTGGTCCTAGATGTGCGGGCAGGAGCCATGGTGGGGTGGGCGGTGGGTGTCCCCGCATCGCAAGTGTTGGGAGCAGCTGAAGTTGGAAATCAGTTGTATGGCCAAGGCTAAGAGCTCTCTGAAGAACAAGGGGAGCTTCCCAGCCATGTACACAGGCCATTGCAGCTTGCAAACTGGTTGCTAGGAAGAAAGTGACATCAACCTCCTGAGGGTGTAAATGAGCGCTCTACATCCTTGGCAAATCCTCTTGGCCTACGTGGAAAGAGGCCTCCTCCTGACCTCGGCTTTCCTCTCCTCTTTAGTTTCTAAATCCCCTCGCTGTTTCTCTCCAGAACCACCAAAAGCCAAACAGATTTGCAGCAGGGGAGTCAGAGCTCGGGAACGCCAGGGACACTCAGACACAATCACGGCAGCACTCCACTCTGGGAGCACGTGGAGCCGTGACTTGGGCATCCTTCCTCTCATCATGGGATCGGATTACCCCGGAGTCAAGTTCCTCCAACTGTTGCAGTCTCACTGTTTCCTTTCCTGGAGGACATAACCCTAGGCTTGAACTAGAACAGTGCCTGTGCAATAGGGGATGATTTGAATTGTCTGAATGGCTCCTATGGTGACAGACCCTGTACCCACACTGTTCTTATGGAAAGGCTCAAAACGCAGCTGTGAGAAGAAATCTTCTCTTGGTGCTCCTGATTCTGCATACCAAAATTTAAACTGAAAACCAGCTTTTGAGGATTAAGAAACAATAAAAAATTGCTTTCCCAGAAACACAATTTTATTTTTTACCATGCATAAAAGTAATAGCCTGGAAAACAATAAATCTCCTACTGGAGAACAGAGAAGTTGTAGGAAGATGGCGACGGGCCAGCTGGGAGGCAGCGGCGCTCTCACCAGGAGCCTCACTGTGTCTGCGGGTCTCAAGCCAGGGAGTCCAATAATGGGAGCTGGGATTCTTCAAGGTTGCCAAAGGGGGCCAATACCAGCGGCATAACTCCGGGAGTCACTACTAAAGTCGCCTCTCTCTTCTGACCCAGCAGGGGTGGGAGAAGTGCACGCAACTTTCCCCAAAGCCGGGCACTCAGTGACCATGACGCTCAGCAGCAGCAGGGGTCCAGGCTGGGGCCCCTGCAGGTCACGCGGCAGGGCGCGGGCTG
>NDGM010653257.1:0-11804 GCA_002564305.1 Octomys mimax
TTTCTTTCTTTCTTTCTTTCTTTCTTTCTTTCTTTCTTTCTTTCTTTCTTCTTTTTTTTTTGACACTCCAAGAAGGGGTCCATATCCTTGCCTTTTCTAGCTGTGGAGGCCAAGTACATTAACTAGGTCTCATCCCCAGCAGCCCAGCAGTTCTCTGCTTTCATCACCTCTGTTTCTATAGCCCTTTCTCTCCCTTCCCCAACTTAAGGGGTTTGGGGTCCCATTTGGGTAACCCAGGATGATCTCCATATTTAAAAAATCTGCTGATTTGTTACATTATTTCTACCTGCAATCTTATTTCCTGTTTGCTGCATAGCCTAACGAGGGATTGAGATGCGGGCATCTTTGGGCAATTGCTTTCTTTTCTCCTAGAAGTCATAAATCCTATATCTGAGGAGAGTGTAACCAAATCTATCAAGTCTCCCTTGTCTGATTTTCTTCCTACATCAAGAATTTTTAATATCTTAGGCCAAAAATATGTGCTGATTCCCACCAACACATGGTAATTACTGCAGCTATTTTTCAAGGTAGTTTTGGATCTGCTGTGATTTACAAGGATTTTGTCACCTTTGACACTCGTGTTGAAATTTGGACCCCAGTGTGACAATACAGAGAGGCAATGAGTCCTTTAAGAGGTGCTTAGGTTATTAAGGGGTGATGATGTTTTTATGGGAGGACAGGTTTGTTCTCATGGGACACAAAGTTTGGTTCCTTAGTTTCCTCTGCTGTTCACCACATAGCATGGAGGCACACAGGGCCTTCTCCTGATGCCAACCACCCAGTCTGGAATTTCTTGTGCTCCAAACTCATGAGCTGAATGAACTTTTCTCTTTTGTAAATTATCCAGGCTCTGGAAATCTGTTATGGCAATGAAAGATGGGTTAAGACATTATCAGTGTTGGTTCTGTCTTTTGTCCAAAGATTCTGTGTACAGGTACTTGTGTTCCTCTGATGTAAGAATACCCAGGTGTAATAGTTGTGGTGATCTTGGCTGAATGACTGGGAAGTTCAAAACTACTGTGCATTCCTGTATGGATTAATTGGCTGGGTTATAGAGCTACTTAAAACAAGTTCTTGACCTTACCTGCTGCCTTTGAAGGAGCGATACTGCATAAGGAGGAGAGCTAGCTCTTATCAGGGAATGGAGAGCCACTTCTTCAGGCTTTGTAGCTTCAGGACTCTGGAGAGCTAAAATCTCTGTGGGAGTCCACTAAGACGTTTCAAGAACCAATGAAGTAAAGATCTGCTGTTCATAAGAGTCCTTCTAGAAGTTATTTTTATTATAGCATATTAAATGAGCAAGGATACCCATAAAACTCAATAACTTTTTCCTAAGCTACCAAAGAGACTCTGTGGCCATCACATTCAACTTTTAATTGATCATCCTCAACTGTTCATTATCCCTGGTACATAGTGCAATTTCATTGTCTCCATACTTTAAGAATTGTTCTCCCATAATTTCCAAACATTTGACTGCATGAGATGGCCAGGGTATGGCTCTTGATCAGAACATTCTCTTAAAGTTACCAGTGGAAGTTTCAGCAGTTGGCCTACCATTTTGTACTAGTGGCTCACTATGACATGAGTAACTTCCAATGCAGCATCCTCTCTTCCAGTCGGTTGAGTGACAAGTAATCTCACCTCCCGAGCCCTGGGTTACCTATGCTTCCCTGAACCTCCCTACTTCTGATACTGCTGCGGTGTCAGCTGACTCTTTCTTGAGCATGTGCTCAGTTGGAACCACATGTGAAGGAGGTCTGCTGAGGAGAAATAACATGAGAAGAGACCAGCAGAAGCAATATTGGACAGAAAGAGTGGTTGGACCTCGATGCAGAGTTGATAGTCTCCACCAGCCCCTCAGGGAGCCCCACAACAACTACCTCCCATGAGTTGCAATGGCTAGCATGCTGTCATCTCATGGAGTCATTGGCTGGGTCATTCTGAAAAGAGCAGGAGGTTACCTGAGGTTAACCTGTAGAGTTAATCACCAGAAGTGCCATCTATTTATGCTCTAAGTAGCCTTTCTTGAAGGAAGATTGGAGCCACATCCTCCCATGCCCAACACCTTGATCTACATCATTCGTGAGAGGAGTCAAGCAATACTGCTTAAGGAAACATAGACGTCATGGTGTAGATTTGTTTTCCCAATTTAAATATGGCCTGGTCTCCTCTCCTCTGAGATGTGTCGGGGTGACAGTTTGTACTCCGAGCAGGATTCTGGATTAACTGTTGAGGCATAAGTCCAAGGAACTATGTTTTCAGATCCAATGGCATTCCCAGGTCTGATTATGTCTCAGTGAAAAATAAAGACTTCAAAGGGAAGTACACATCCTTCCTGGAACAACCCAGCCTAAGGAAGGAACAAACAATGTGCTGCATCCTAGGTAGCTCTTCCTCCTCCGGGAAGGATGCATGAGATCTTCTGGCCTGGCCGAAGCTTGAAGTTGCTGGTGGTCTCCCAACACTGCCTGCACAGGCCAGGGGCCTGCCAGAGCATAGGACAACCTGGGGCTTCCTAGGCTGCAAGAAGGGGTGCAGGAGGAAGAGGAGGCACCCAGTTCATGAGCACTGCTGCTATGGCTCTTCTTCCAGAAAGATTGCTCTTCTCACTATGCTCTGGAAGGCAGAGAGGAAGAACAGGTTGTCCTCATGAGCTTGGCATTACTGTGATACTCCATGTCCTTTCCAAGAGAGATGCAGGCAGGGGCCTGGGGAACGATTTTTGGATAGCTAATATCATGCTTGACCAGCTGAACCAGGCTTAGAGCACAAAAAACAACCTAAAACATAGCACCCTAAATATACAAATAAAAACCTGAGACATAAGTAAATAAATACAAACCATGCAGGGAAATAAAATAAAATAGAGGACAATCCCACTGACAGCACTGTACCTACTCCTTCTTCCCAAAATCAGCCTTTGGAACTGGAGCCAACTAACAATAATCTCATCCCAGTACAAATATTGATAAAATAAAGTTTTTTGTATAAAATCAGCCTTGGGAATGAATAGAACCACTAATTTTTGTTATTATTATGACCTTTAAAATGTTACTTATTCATTTGTTTATATATTCTGCTGTATTTTTCAAGGCATTTTAAAATTATCGTAAGGTTCTAATGAAATTGGATAAGCCTGTGAGACCAAGGTCACCTCTATTATAAGCTCAAAGGATTATTTTTTTCAAGCAAAATCTATGTCTTTTCATATGGAGACATTTTATGTGACATAAAATGTTTTTATTGTAAAATGACTATACTATCAGTGAATATTCTTCATCTTAATCCCTTGAAAGTTTTCTAAAGTTTGCAGAGCCACTATGTGAAAAGAACTATGCAAAACTTACTGAACACATTCATATAAAATCATCTATTAAATACAAATAATGGCTCCTTCAAATTTAAAACAAAATACTACTCATCTTGAGTCTTCTAACCATCTAGGTATTGTCTGTCACTACTCATTTCCTGGCAAAGAAACTTGACTAGTCCTATGCGGCTCCCATTTGTATGGATAAAAACACTGAAGGTCAGAGATAGAAACACCAACGAAGTCCACTTGTGGCCACTCTGATGAAAGTCTCACTGGTGCTCACCTCTATCTCCCCAGCCATCCACGTGGGTCTCAACAACCTGCACTCATCAAATGCTATTGAATGAACAAAGACCAATCTGAGACATGACTGAGTCCAGCCAGAGAAGCAGGCACAGGATCCTGATAAGAATCTCACAGGGAGGGAAGGAGGCGTGGAGAACAGTCCTAGCAAAGGCAAGCAAGGAGCAGTTGGTGAGTTGGAGACAGTATCCTTTCTAAATAGAACTCACCATGTTCTTCATTATAGAGGCAACTGACTTTTTTAATGTATGAAGTCTCACACCCGTTGTCTAAACTCTTTCTCTTAGGGAAGGGGCTAGGAATTGGAACAGGGCCATGTAACATATATTTCTGACATTTTAAGTATGTCTGGCCAGTGGCTGCCCATCAGCAAATATTTGTAGAAAGCGTCAATGCTAGATTTAGTAGACTACTGCATCTTCATAAAGCTGAAACTTCTTGACACCTTTTCACTAGGGTGTTACTCTAAATAATTTAGATGTTGTGTCAGTCTGTATCTGGCTGTTTATACCATGTTTACAATGTTCATCAGGGTCAAAATGAATCCTCTAGAGAGATACTTCCACTAATAGTGTTGGGATGTCCAGGCTACTGTGCCTACAAGACTATTCCATATTTTCTGATACTTTTCCCATGAATTTATTCTTGGCTTTTTGTTATTGTGATGGGACTTTGTGAAACTTTATTTTCTGTGGTTTGTATCCTTTTAGACTGTGTATCTCCATTCCAAATATAAACTTGCTTAGTTATTTAACATGCTTTTTAAAACCAGGCACATATCATCTGCCCAAAATAAGATTCTGACATTACCCTGTGGGAAATTCCTGTAGGAATCTTAATCTACCCAACAACCATAGCAGAACATGGGACTTAGTAACTGTATCAGAGTCCTACAGAGATTTCTGCAGTCCTTGGAGATTCAAAATGCACAGACAAACAAACAACCCCAAAATCTACCATGGCTTGGATTCCACAGTTATTTTTACAATATGTGACCATGGTCAACTCAGACTCTCTGAGCCCGGACATTACTGAAAAATTGGAGTATTGGTGAGTTTCTTGTTAGTTTCTGAAGTAACTTGCTGCCAGAACTGCCCAGTGGGGGGTAGGAGTGAGAACTGAGGACATCAGACCCAGGGGAAGGAGCCAGGTTGAAGGCTGGCCTGGCTCTGTCCTTCAGTGTGAGCTGCATAGTTTTGGATTGACCTGAGGGAGTGTCAAAGGCTCTGACATTCCCACTGCCTCGGGAGTACCTTTCCTGGGGAGGAGGGCCTAGAGCAGCATCTTAGCAAGATGTAGCTTTGACTTTCCTATCCATAAAGTCTGTTGATTCAGGTCCCCTGTGTCTCACGTGGTAGAGAAGCTTGTTTCTCTGGTGTGGAGCTGCAAATCACTCATTTCTGTGAATGGCTACCCGTGGGGTTAGCAACACGTCAATCACATTTATCCTGAAGTTCAGTCCCCCACAGAGCTCTTATTCATATTTACGCAAAGATCTTATTATCTCTCATCTCTCTTACTTGATTTATTTTCTTGATTAAATACTTATGGATAACTTTTAACATGAGGAATTCAATACCAAAAGTTCAAAGGGCAAGAAATAAGTAACTCAAGAACTGAGGGCGGTCGCCTTTAAGGTCCAGCATAAATTTCTTTTGGTTTTCCCTCCATCTTTTCTTCTGTTATCCTGTTTTCTTTTCCCTCCCCCACTTTCTTCTGTGTTCTGTGTGTTAATTTAGTGGAATATTCAGACAGCAAATATGTAGAGCAAACTTTTGTGCATACTGTGCAGTAGATGTACTTCCTGCTTACAAGGAAGCCAGGGCATCATGAGGGAAGCAGAGAAGGAACTGGTCCGCCTTGGTGCTGTGAGAGAGCTGTGATTCATCTGGACTCCAGGCATTAGGTGGAGCCAAATCCAGGTCAGCAAAGATAAAGAAGGAAATCTCAGTAAAAGATTGGTCTAATCAGTCCAAAATGATGAGTGTTTGTGAGTCCAAAAGAATTATGGGAAGCACACAAGGATGAGACTATGCTACCAAAAGACCCAACAGGGCTCATTTTCAGGGAACGTTTCTTATAAAATCATGCTAGAAGTTGTTTTCCAGGTAGGTCTTATTTCCAAGGAAATGGGCATGTCCCAAGTGGTTATTGTTGGAAGTTAAACATTATTGGTTGTGAAACATACCATGTTTGAATAGATAAAAAACATTAATTTTTTTGGTATTCTTTGGGGAAGGGTCTACAGGGGGTTTAGGATCTCACTACTAGATTGGACTCCTGTTTACAGCCTCCCAAGAGCTGGGATTATAGGCACATGCCACTATGCCCAGTCTCATTTGCTGTCTCAGTACACCCGGAGGGCAGGGTTGGCACAGCAGGCTTAGGGATCAAACCCCCAGCCCCTGTGCCTGCTTGCAGGCTCTTTAATCAGCTGAACTATTTCGCCAGCCCTTAAAAAGCATTCACTGAAATCATTAAACAGTGAACAAATGTCCTTTCTGGAATGATAAATTGGATGCAGTAGCAATATATCTTAGGGACTGATTTTACCTAACTGCTCCTTAGAGTCCCTTTGAGGTCCTGCCCCCTGAGCCCTCAGTGTTGAATCAGGGGACAGTGTATAGAGAGTTCAAGAACCCAAGGAAGGGAGGGAGTGCCATGGAAACTGGGCTGTGTCTGGGCTGATGCTTCTATATTCTGTTTTGACTAACTAGCTACAGTTAAAATCTCTGCACAAAGGTGTTACCCTGACTCTTGCTGCTGGACTGGGTAAATGCTAGACCTCAGCCTTGAGTTTTGGGTCAGTTGTGCTCTACCGAGGCAAGGTCTTGAGAAAGCAAATGGGATTAGTGTTTGTAGACAAGATCCAGAGAGATCCACCAGAAATACTCCCATGTGACAGTATAAACTGGTGCCTCTGAGGCAGTCCTCACTAGACACAGCACTTGCTCCCTTCCTCTCGGACTTGCAGCCTTCAGAACTGTGAGCAATAAACTCTTGTTCTTTATCAGCCACCTCATGTCGACAGTGTACTTTGTTATAAAAACCCAGATGGCTTGAGACAGGAGCTTATCAAAATAAACACTGAGTAAAATGTCCCAGGTCCTAGCTCTTTAAAGCTATGTGACATTAGCAAAGCTACTTACATTTCTATATTTTGATTTCTTCATCTTTCATTGAGGATGCGTTCACCTGCCTCATAGGTCTATGATGATGTTTGCTTGGTATGGTATACAGAAACGTGTGGCAATGGTTTATTATTGTTATTACTTGTACAGTTTTGTTCTATTTCAATTTTCTTCCTCTGAATCCTTCAAACCTCTAGGTTGGACATCAGATTGGAGGAAAAGAAGGAAGAGTGGCTACAGCCTGGCTGTCTCTGAGCCCACAGCTTCCTTGAGAGGATTTAGGATGGACTCTTCATGCTCCTTGTACCCCACAGGCCCTTCTGCAGCCAAATGCAAAGTTGTGCTGGGCAGGGAGTGGCCAGGCCCAGGGCTGGAGGCTGCCTCAGGTGTCCCCAGGCCCAGCTACATGATCACTTGGGAGAGAACATGTAGGAACTGGGTGGGCTTCCAAGAGGTGTTGCAATGTGATTGCAGAGGACTCATCTGCTTAGGATTATGCCTCCCCTTACTTAACCCTCAGACATTTTGGACTCTACTGGTGTGAAATATTTTTTCTGTTTAGGAAGAGTTCCACTCATGACTTTAGCAGACAGAATATGGGGAGACGTTGTTTATCCTGGTGAGTCATCAGTATCCTGAGCTACGCTCAGCCGTGGAATGGCAGACTTGGAAGCAATCTCCAGGTTCCTCCTTCTTAGCCTTTCATTTTACCCATGGGGTCATGGAGACCCCAAGAAGCTAGGACTTGGCGTGCAGTCACTATGTGACAGAACTGCCTGAGAGGACCAGCATCCTGACTTCAAGTCTTGTATGCTTCCTGGCAAAGGCAGCAGCTCCCCACAGACCTCCAGAGGGGCAGCAGGAGTGTGCCAAGTGCCATACACATTGTGTGCCAGCGTAACCTCTCGGCAGCTCCAGAAAGAATTCATTTTTAAGGAGGAAGACACTACACTTAAAATAGAAAATAGGCCATCGCTCGCTCTACATTGAAAGTATTTAGGGACTCAGCCACAGTGGTAGGTGCTGGGCCATGGAAGAGAAGGGACAAGCATCAGCTTCCTTGTCCTTCCTGCATGTGCGGTCCAGTGTGTTCTGGAGCCCATGCCATACAGATGGTCTTAAAATTGGTTTCTTGAAGCACTGGGTTCCCACAGAGATGACTCGAGGTCTTCTCGGTGGCTCAGAAGGCTGCCACGCTCCAGTGTGCTTTCCTTCTTGTCTCTCAGCAATTGCAGAGTAGCATTTTGTCTCTTTCTATCATGGGGCCTCTGGTGAGACTTTGTTTGAAGACAAGGTCTTGTTGGTTGACATACAAAAGGCTTCACCAGGATTCATGTCTGCTTCCTTCTTCTCACCTTTACTCCACCCTGCTCACCTCCCCTTGGCTTCATTGGTCATCAGCAGCCCTCAGTGTTGGCAGTCTTTGGGGTAACACCTGCTTGTGGAAAGCACCCCTCCTCACCAGGCACCTGAGAAGAGGCATGCTGGCTCTGCTTAGCTTTTTTGCTTGTTTCGGAAGAAATCACGGGGTCAAGGTGGAGCGATATTACCCATCACTCAAGTCCCTCACCACCAACCTGGCGGTGAGGACAGGGTGTGTGATTGCCCGCAGTCTCACATCAGGATCAAAGAGGGTGGAAAAGCAGTTTGGGCATGCCAGGGGATAACACAAAGGTTCTACTGTGGTCTTTCTCTTTAACTAGACACAGGTATATTCCCTCTATAGTGTACACATGGTTTGTGGGTCTTGATGCAGAAGTGGGAACTGAGTCCCTGCCATGAGATACTCTTTACCGGCTGGACCAGTAAAGATGTTTGGGCTGATCAAGGCTTTGCCCTCAGGCAGGAATTGATGCATGCATGATTAATTAACAGATAAGAAGCTACCCCATGAGCAGGTCCACTACAGAAACAGCTTGGTATCCTCTTTCCCACATGCACTGTGTGTCACCTGATGTCTGTACAGCACTTGGGGACTCTATGGACAAAGGCCATCATCCGGCCCAGTTTCTTGGCCCTGAACCAGAAGCATGAGCCAAAGTAAATATTTTTTCCTTATGTTCTGCCAAAGTGTGATGCTGTGCTATATGGAACAAGATGAGAATCAATATTCTTATTCTATGTGTGTTTTTTTCAGTATTAGTTACCAGCAAAGACCAGAATTCTAGACAGCTCCAGAAGAAGCAGGCAAAGAGAAACTCAAATGCCTGACACCAAAGCAAAAGGTAAAGGAGAAGTGCTCACTGCCACGTTCCAGATGTGCTCCCTGGGAAAAGGCACAACCACTGAGAACGGTTTTAACTTGGGACTTCCCAGTGCTCTGCCCAAGGAAAGGGAGGGGGAAGGTGGGACTCGCACCATCTAATGCTGGAAGCTAGTTGCCCAGAGGTAAGGGAACTCATTTTTCTAACACTTGATGTCTGAGTTTAATTTCTCAGACATTTTTGTCTAGGAGCTATTCACATATATTTTAAAGCAGCAGAGACTCTTGCTACTGAGGTCTGCAGCTCTTGGGTAGAAAGCACTCTTTCATCAGCCCAGAAAAGGACACTCAGCCAGCATCTTTCCAAGACACCATTTAATGGAAGAGACTGCTGTCCTGCTGGAGGAAACAGAGTGCTGTGGGGAGAGGAAGGTGCTAAGAGGCTAACGGGCTGGCTTAGACGCTTCAGCCCCAGTGGAAGGACTATGTGACCACCAGAGTAGCTGTCCCCTCTCCACAACTACGTGAGAGCCAGGAGCACTCAGGGGCAGCATGCTGAATTTAATTGAGAAATTCACTATCATGAAGTTACCTTTAAGCCGAGCGTGGTGGTGCATGCTTGTGATTCCAGGACTCAGGAAGCTGAGGCAGGAGGATTGCTTCAAGTCCAAGTCCAGCCTGTGCTACACAATGAGTTCAAGACCAGGCTGAACTGCGCAGTGAGACAAACAAAGAATAGCTTCCTTTAGAAAATTCTCACTTGCATCAGTAGTGATATTACGTTATTATTATTACATTTTCACTCTGAGAAGACAAAAAAGCAAATACAAAGTAATCCCTTTATCTTTGAGGTAGGAGAATGCATAAAAATTCTATGAAAAGACAAAAAAAACACAAAAAAAAAACAACAAAACCCATTGCACCTAAAATGGGAAGGTCCTGAGAGCCCAAACACTTGGATCATGTTTGTGGGTCAGCCAATATTTGTTACACAGCCCCTTGAAAATCCCTTCCACATTTAGGCTTTGATTTCAAATATTTGCAAAAACATAAATTGTGGTTCCATGACTATTAAGATTCCTTCATGCTTTAAATGTCTACATTTAGATTATTTTAATAAGCACACTAGAAAATTATACCTGTTTGATTAAGTAACAATATCGTTTTCACGATAGCTTTTTGATCTTGATTGGTTATGAGCTCTCGTATTTCCAAATTTCTATGCTCTCTTTTTACCTAAAAACTTACATTTTACTGAGTAATATTTTGAATATAACTGGCTCATAAAATTAGTAGTTTGCTCTCGGCATGGTGATGCATGCCTGTGACACTAGCACAGGAGGAGGTTGAGGAAGGAGAATCCCGCGTTCCAGCTAAGCAACTTAGCACCTTAAAGTGAGACCTTGTCTCAAAATAAAATTCTAGAGCTGGGGATGTAGCTCAAAAAAGTTTGCTCCTTAAAAATAACTATCTTCTTCAATATACCAGAAACAGCAAAAGATTCAAAGCTTTCTTAATGTTTTCTCTGTGGCTTCTCTCTTTGGCCTCCACTTGGGTTTGTTACTAGTGAAAGTGAGCTCCTTTCCCATCACTTGCCTTGCTGACTGTAATAGAAAGTGAAAATCGGCTTTCTCTGCTTCCAGACAAGGTGCCTGCGAGGGCCACAAGAGCAAAGCTTCTGTCTGTTCTCCACCCCCCAGTAGAGCATAACCCAAATCTGGCAATGAGGAACGAAAGCTTCATCTCATCTGCCTAATGAGATTGGGCAAAAACTAGCAAAATACTTCAGAACTGCGAATGCTAGCATGCATCTTGCGGTGTGAAATTCCCATCTTTATGTGCTCCATTGGACGGTCATCACAAAGCTCTCTCCAAACAGGCAGCATTTGTGTGTGTCCTAGATGTGGCAACAGGACCTCGAAAGGTCCCACCGAAGGCCAAGACAGCTAGAAAGGAGGGAGCCGGCCGGCGGGCAATGAGCCTCCACTAACGCTCAGTCCGACCTCCAGTGGGCCAGATGTATTTGTCCTGGGATTGAGGAGCCCAGCTCCAAGCTTGCCTAATTTCACAGGTGTGAATGTTTCCCCAGAAACCACAAGTGTCATTCATCTATAGCTGACTGGCATCCAGGTCTATTTCAATAGCTCTGAAACATGGTCAAACACCAAGGACCTGAATTTAGCAAAATTGGAAGTCAGAGAAACCCAACCACCAGACAAACTTAGCCTTCTGGTCAAAACAAGGTGGTAGTATGAAGTCCAGGTCCTGCCCTGAAATCTACCCAGTGGACCCCAATGAGGCAAAGGAGACCTTTGCCTTTGCAATTGCTGGTGTGGTTTGAGACTCTGTTTGTAAAACGCAGTTACTCGTGGAGGAGGAGGAGGAACACTTTTTTTGCAGACACAAAAGCTGGAGACATAGCAGTTGAAAAAATTCACAGATCTGAATTTCCTACAAAAATAACAAATGAAGAATTTACAGCTTTGCTTCGTTATTGGAAAACACTGGAATGTGTTCTTACCGAGAGAAGCCCTGGAGCTGTCTCCCTGTAGTTAGTACTCACTTAGTCACCCTCTCAGTCATTTCGTTCCCAAGACAATTATTTGCTGTCTGACACTGCTGCTGTTCTAGAGACACCACG
Organism: Octomys mimax; assembly: GCA_002564305.1. Lineage (NCBI taxonomy): Eukaryota > Metazoa > Chordata > Mammalia > Rodentia > Octodontidae > Octomys > Octomys mimax. The sequence goes on from NDGM010653257.1 coordinate 11,592, forward strand.
CAGACCTGAGCGCCCACTCCTCCCTCTCACCTGCCTGTCTCTGCTCACATTCTGCTTGCTTGTCTGGAAAACACCCCCTCTGTTGATCCTGCACCATCCTGACGGGCTTCCAGGGATCACTCCTACCCTCTGATATCCACTCATCTACCCTTCATCTATCCTGTTCTTTGAAATTCTTTCTTTCTTTCTTTCTTTCTTTCTTTCTTTCTTTCT